>OMNV01002140.1:5207-69737 GCA_900303265.1 Brotula barbata
AAAAAAAAGTATATTTTATAGGAAAATATTATATATATATACTGTATATCTATACGTGTTCATTGCAGGGGTGTTGGCAAAAATCATAGTGTGGGTGGGCACAGAGAAAATTGGCTGGGCCTGAAAACAACCCTTCTTATTAGATTCTAAAACACCAATGTTAACTAAAATAGGACATTACAATTACTTACCTGAAAACACATCAGTTTAATTAAAGAAGCCACAGCATAGGTAACGTTACAGGCACGAAGAGAAACATTAACAGCATCAAATAGCCTTGCATAGCGACCACTTACTCACAAACTCACAGCTGACAGATGCAAAAGCATCAGTGTTTAGAGAAGAAGAAGAGAAAGTTTGAGTAGTTTGATATGGACATATTTCCTCATAAGACAGTAAATGTTGCATTGCCACTTTAATAAGAAATTATGGGTTGGGACTTACTAGGTAATGTTACATTTTATTGTTAATCTAGTAGTTTTGAAATCATGGATTAAATGCAGGGATCCTATACAAAGGCTGTTGTTCTTCACAAACGTGAAAAATTGAAGCAGTGGGGGGCATGAAGTTACCAATCAGAATCAAAGTTGTCATCTTAAGCTCAACTTGTGTGATATAACTTAGGTTCTCCTCCTGGTTGTGTTTTGTTGCCGTTGAAGACTACAGTTTGCTGTCACTTAAAACAAAGTTAGCTTTGCTTAGCGCGGGATCAGGTGCCAACTTTGTAATTACCATTTGGCCGAATGATTGATGGTGTAATATAATCAATTTTTGAAATTCATCAGGTTATTATGATAGATTCATTGTGATGGCCGTATATATTTTCATGGATCTCTGTAGTAATGCTGCTTATGGATGGACTAAAATGTATTTTAATAAAATGTAACTCATGAGTTTTTATTATCTTTGTACATTTTACTGATGAAATAATATATCATTATAAGAGGATGAATTTAATGACGTATTGGCACACATGTTGTTTTTCTAACATATGCTTTTGTTTAATAGCATGAGATCGCCATAGTTACAGCAGATGGTGTGGAGATCATTGGTCCACTGTCCTCGGAAACCAACTGGGACATTGCTCACATGGTCAGGTAAATGTCTGCAGTCACAGCAAACATACGTCTTTTTGACAATAACATGAAGAGAACTCTTTTGTCTTGAAGTTGAGAAACTCAGATTGTGTCCTCAGAGTACAGCTTTTCAGTTTCGTTAAAAAGTAAAATCACACAAGATTTATGACACTAGCTCAGCACATTAAAGAATTTTCTCTTTCTCTCTCCAGCGGCTTTGAATGAGGATGAGCTGAATCTGGCTGCTACATCAACATCAACAGTCGCTTTCGTGCAACTGATTTATCCTTGTTTAGGGTTTTTGTTTTGTTTTGTTGTTGCCACTTTTGTATAATGAAAAATAAATATAATGACAGTGCAATGCAGTTTTGATTTTTAAATCTGTTAAATGTACATGGATGTTTTGTTTGTTTGTTTTGTTTTTTTAGTGAAAGATGAGAGGATGTGTTGTATCATTTTTTCTTTCCAGAAAACTGTTCACAAGATGACAATTTAATCATCATTTTATTAATCTTGAGAAACCATCCTCCTCGATTTTACACAGTAATGTAAATATTCTACCTACGTGCTTAAGGCATATATTTGCTGATCCATATATATTCCTGACCTTATTATTGATGAAACATTAGCATTCTATCACTGATTTGGCTGCAATATCTGCATGTGAAAATTTTATCAGCAAAAACACCAATGCTCTTTTTTCCCCCCAATATTTTTCCAGTGCATTACAGGAACTGTGAAATATATTTTTTTCCGCATTAAGTTTTTTTGTTTTTTTTTACTAAAAAACATTGGGGTGCTACGTGGTGGCCCACCATCTAGAGTGTGTACATACATTGACATTTAGCGCAGTGTTGTCTGTTTGTTCTGGTTGCATGGCTTCCCCTCTCTCAGCCCTTCGCCTTCCTGTCTCTTTCAACTGTCAAACAGAATGACGCAGAATCTCCACGCCTCCCCACGTCCATTAAAAAATAAAATTAGATTTGATGTTACTGTAAATACACATAAAGAAATATTTTAAAATAACTGAGTTAAAAAAAACCCCTGAAAAAACAGTATGCCGAATTTCGTTATGGGCTTTTTTTGAGAACCCTATAAAATGATCTCTTAAATAGAGCTAATTCTTTGAAAAATATTCCATGTCCTTAGGTTTTGTAGGTTTTAAAATGAAAAGTCTGAACTCATTAACAACATAAGCATTGCTCCATATTCAGATAAGTCAACTAGCAAATGATGCAGTAATGAAAGCCTTAAATTCTTCCTTAAACATGAGACATGGGAAAAACAAATACAGGTCAGGCGTTATTAGTATGATGTGTGTTGTATGTACTGGAAATGATTCATGAAGTTTTAATTTTTTCAAATGTACTTTCACTTTCACTCTAAACTAAAGCGCGAACATTGTTGCTATGCAGACTTCACAGGAAAAATCCATCTCTTTTGTCACTGGGCAGACCAGGGAATTAAGTCCAATCAAAATAATTCCTCTCAGAAAAATACTTTCGCTTGACCAATAGAATTTATCCTCCCTCTGGTATCTGGGTAGACGCTGGACACCTGACCAATCGGAATAGATGCAGGCTTTGTAGTCAGGCAGACATAACAAAGTCATCCAATCACAAAAAAAACCAGAGGGGATTTTTGCTCTATCTTGGCTCAGGTACTTTCTTTTTCTTTTCCAAAATAACAACTACAATTTATTTTACAAATGTGATCATTCAGTAATGACACAATATACCAAACACGCTTGGGGATTATTTTAATATTAAAACCGGCGCGTTAAAACACGATTAAGGGCTGTTTCACTGCTGGTTAGCTGACAGCTGCTAGCTAAGCTACGTGGCTAGCTTCTTAAGCTTGAAGCTACGAATGCGGTTTACGTTCAGGCCCGCGAATTTTCACTTAATGTCGTAATCTAGACAATTTACCTCCAGTTATGTGGTGTTTAAGCAAACGTTTGTCAACCCCATTTGGTAAAATTCACGCTAACTTTGTGAAGCTAACGCAGACGACAGCAGTGTTCGTGTGTTGTTAGCCTGTTAGCAGTAAAGTGAGATCTGTCTGTGTGTTGTAATATAAATGGCAGCCACATGACCACCGGCGCTCCGCTTGCGGTAAACGCGGTGTTCAAACGCCGAGACGACCGCCGTCTCCCTGTCCGACGGGTCCTCGGTGTGGTGGGCGGCTCGTGCCTCCGCTCTGGTAGAAATCACGGTAGCTATTTGGTGACCGTGACAGCCGGCACGTGTCACTACTGGACACGGCGGGGCCGATTTACCGGAACCACAAGCCTGAGAATGTTGCGACGGTGTACGTGTGAACTACATAAAGGAACGGGAGTTATCTGTCTGGGACCGATCAGTTTGACTGAACTGTGTATCATTCGGTTTGTCTGCTTTTCAGTCTGTGTGTGTGATCGACTGAAATCTTGCCACCGGTATTTCATACTCCATACAAAGATTCATCTGGAAGAAATAAATACATGAAATTGATGATTAGATTAAGAGTCTTTCCCCAAACTTTACTGAACAACTGATTATGTAACACACTTAAAAGATAAAATCAAATGTATTTGACATATTTCAGTGTGCAAAACAGTCATGTAGTAAAAACAAACACTATAAGTAATGCTTGACAATATACTATTAAACAAGAGCAAAAGAAAATATTAATGGTCCTAAAATATAAACGTTTAAATTCGCTATTCGATCTTTTCAGAAATGAGCAATGCAAGAGTTTTTTGTTTGAAATAGAACAGCGCATTTAAAGAGTAGATAAATGCAGGCTATGAAAGTAAAAGAAGAAAAGCTTTATTGTCATACAGCGCATGTACGAGATTCAGAAAAAAATCTTAAAATTTAATTTGATTGACATAATTTTAACTTAATTTAAATAATATGTTTTCAAAGAAAAGTTAAGTTTTTAATGAACTTTGCTGTTTTCTGTTTCTGAACATACTTAACGAAAGAAGATTATCATTATATGATGTTCTTGAAAAATATAAAAAGAAAATTAAAAATTGCTACACTTCATTTCCTCTGTGAGTTTGTTCCAGCTGTGCGTAGTGTAGCAGCTAAAAGCTGTTTCACTGTGTTTAGTCTTCATCTCTGCCCTAGCCCTCAATATGAGAGGGCAATTTATTTGCCCTGGTTTAATCAGTTGATTTTAAAAAAGATTAAAAAATTCCCACTTGGTTTGGTTTCTTTTGACCCTGGGAAAAATCCAAGTAAACCAAAATGCGTCACTACAAACCACATGTGAACGTTCACCCTGCTTAATGGTCAGATGAGTAAATACAGGAAGAAGGTTCTATGTTCAGCGCATAGTGCTATTTCAGTGAGAGAAAATATGTAGCAAGTTAACATTGAGTAACGGTGTTTGTTCATAACCAGGGGAACTAATAAGAATGTACAACAACACGCTAACCTTCAACGTGATAATCCAAAGTTCCCCCTTCGGAGCTGTTTTGGCTCAAATTTATGGATTACTGCTGGTAATTAGTTTGTATTAAGTTCAGATCTCTTTCTCACCACAAATGGGACCAAATTTAGACCACCTCCACTCAAGGGTCATGGTGCAGTTGTTATGCTGTGTTCACACCTGCCAAAATGAACTGTAGCAAGAGGGAAACGAGCCGGAGTCCGTTTTGATGGACCAAAATGTGCTGCTGTGATAATGTCCTGAGAGGTCTTAAAGTTATATATTCCAAGTATATGCAAGATCTGTTTTGGTCTTGTGCCACTTTGCACATGAAAAGCAAGTAACAATACTTCACAATCAATTTCTAGATCAACTGTAAGCCAGTCTATGGATCTTATAATAGGTGTGATGTGCTCTATCATTTTGTTCCTGTTTAGGAGGCTAGGGGCATTTTGGATGATCTGCAGCTGTCTGACATGTTATTTGGGAGGCCATTGAGGACATTGCTGCAGTAGTCTACTGTACTGGTGGTGAAATGCTGCAAAATGGATTTGTGCATTGCTTTAAGATGACTTTAATTGAGACCTGGAGGCCAGATCTTAATTAAATCCTCCATCTGTCCTCTCAGATGGTGGGCAGCAGCAGTTAGCCTCAGGTCCAGATGACGCAGGACCAGCGGCACCACCGGGCCAACGCCTCTCACAGGAGTGATGGTGGTCTGGAGGCAGCTGAGGGCGACACTGAGCCTAGCATGCTACTGCAGAAACTCAAGATCAACATCTCGTAAGTCACCTAACTTTACTTACTTACTTACTTACTTAAGGAAAACATGTTTAAAGCAACATTGAAATGAGTTGATTAAAGGAGAAGTTGTATATTTTGGAGATATTTGCTGTTCGCTTACCAGGTTTTTGGACTTTTCCATTTTCCATCAATAGAAAATGTTTTAAAACTAGTGTTGTCATAACACAAATTTCAATTAATTAATTACGGAAAAAATATTGAGTCAAATTTTTTTACCCATATTAATTGTGCCCTTGCTCCAAGACTCCATGTGTATTGTAACGAGTGTAGCTGTCATCAACTTGCGGTCTTCCCCTGGTGCACTGTCTCTCCTCTGCTCTGTTGAGCTCAGTGTGTGTTTGCAGCGGCAGCCCTGCCCGCGATGAGAAAAGTCAGCATGACCATAAATGTCAGCAAAACACAGTAGAGACTATGTTGATGTATGTTATTTACCTCATTTATGTGCACTTGCTTCATTTCAGCGAGTGTGAGATTTTGTATTGCATTTTGCAGTCATTTATGGTTGCGCTGAGTTTCTCTACACTCCTCTGTTTCACCACTTCACAAACACGGAGCTCAGCAGAGCTGTAACATTAAAACTGGATTAAAATTGTCAATAATTATTGATATCGTTGGGTATAAAAACATTGATTGTGATAACATTTTTGGCCATATGGCAGGTCTACCAGATGGAATTGTTGATAGGAGCATTGTTCTGTGCAACTTCTACAAGGAGTTTTCTTACTATTTGAGTACTTCAAGCCTGAAATATCATCTCAATGCAAAGCTTTTAGGAGTGAGCTTGCAGGTCAGAACAAGCACAGCCCCTGATACTAACAAGAGCCAACAGTCCAACCAAGCCACGCCCGAACAGCTGTTCAGATGCAGACTGAGTAAATTAGTTATGGCCAAATCATTATTACATATGAACAGTGAAGAATTTTTTGAATGCATGGAAAAGAAAGAAAGACTTGTCACAGCCACAATTGATTCATGCAATTAATTTAGGTCAGTCAATCATGTAACATATAAAAAAAATTCACTAATCATTACCAAATGACATGTTTTTTTCACGAATATGACAGAGTATAACAATGTAACTGCATATGAAAAACATTATAGAATACATATACATATACATTTGTTCAAAAGAGCGCCAGAATATTGCTTTAACATGAATCTAAAACAGTGTGTTCAGTATTTGACCAGTGTGCTCTCTTCTTCTCTTGCAGTAAAAATGTACAGACCAAAGTGGATCAAATCCTGGTACGAACACGTCAACTTTCACACCAGTTAATTATGAAGCTCACATGGTAACACAGTAACACAGACACACAACAATAACAACAAGAATAATAAACAGTGATGGGTAAAGGGGTATGTATATTCTCTGTATGTGGCCCAATGAATATTAGATCAGATCAGATGTTACAGATCATCTGATTGAATCTACTCCATGGGCAATGATTATGTTCATCAAACATACCCCCAACCCTCAGTGGAATTTTTTGACTGTGCATAGACCATATATAGATTATTCCATCCGGATTGAAGGTTTACTTCTCTATAAGGAATGTTTCACGGTACACAAGAGGATTGCACAATCTTCTAATTTTGTAATTCTCTTGGTGTTATTAACACTCCGATGTCCAGAAGTTGCTTTGAGATCTAATCCTGTTCACATGAAACAAGCCTGTTCCTAAAAAGTTTGATTTGATTGGCAACAGATTAAACAACAGGTGGCAAAGCTGGGATTATGTCTAAACATGAACATTCTAAATCCTGATAACTTGTACATGTACAGAGAATAGCCCCTAGGTAAACAGAAAAGGTAAAGCCATCTTTTTCTCTTTGTACAGCAAGATGTTCAGCGTTTCTCTGACAACGATAAGCTGTACCTTTACCTCCAGCTGCCTTCAGGACCCAGCTCGGGAGATAAGAGGTATGTGTGGTGTGTTTACTGCTGTTCGATTTGCATGGTGTAAGGCTGCAGATGTTTCTTGGATACTCATTTGTTCCACATCTTCTCAGTATTCCTTCCCAATATACTAGAGGCCTTGGTTGCCACTCATTACAGCGGGCCTGAGAGTTCAGTACACTGCAACACATGCGCTACAAAGTCTCACAACACATGCAAAGACAGAAATGCTCCGCAAAGTCTCAAACACAATGGAAATGTTTCCAGGGGACACCAAACAAATGATGAACTACCTGGGAGCCACTTGTAGTTCAATGTTATGTGACTTTTGAAGTTATGGAGACAGCTACTGTTGCTACCCCATTTAGACCCATAAACATGATTTGCATTGCACGCACAAAGTAGGTTCATTTCTTCTATTATCAAATAATTTACTGAGAGAGGCGAAATAACTTTTTATTGGCCTAACAAAACCACAACATGTGTGAAATGTAAACCTTAAAAATACCTGCCTTAAAAGTCGAAAGGCAGGATTTATTCATCCAAATTGGGTGGCTACAGTTACTCATCTGTGGTGTTGGAAAATGAGCATCCCCTGTAAACACTTCTATTGTGTTATAAGACTTTGCAGAGCATGTGTTGTCAAATTGATGAAGATGTTTGCTGAATGTGTTTTGTCTATTTGCATGTTTTCTCTTCAGTTGCAGTGCGCTGAGCTTTCAGGGCTAATGTACCTCCTAGCTAGTAAATCAAAAACCTTCACACATATTTCTAGCAGCTACGCCATGTGGCGGAGTTCAGGTATTTTGAGGTTTTATTCACAAATGAGCTTAAAAGTGACTGGGAGATTGATTGCCATTTAGGCGTAGCAGGTGCAGTAATTTGGGCACTGTACGGCACTGTGGTCGTGAAGGTGGAACTGAGCCAAAATGCAAAGCTCTCAATTTACCGTCTGGTCTTCCTTCCCACCCTCATTTATTCGATGTGGGACAGACAGTGACAGAAAGAATGAGATCTAAAAGAGGCTGAAATGGGATTTCTCATTCGGGTGGCGGGGCTCACGCTCTGTGATAGTGTGAGGAGTGCCCTGATCCTCTCCACATGGCGAGTAGTCATTTGCAGTGGTTCGGGCATCTTGTAAGGATGCCCCTGGATGCCTCCCTTTAGAGTTGTAACGAGCAGCCCCAATAAGCAGGAGACCTAGGACATGCTGGAGAGATTACATGTCTTAGCTGCTTTGGGAACATCTAGGGATCACCCAGGAGCCTCTAGCAAAGTCTAGAGGAAGTCGTTGTAGAATGGGACATGTGGGCTGCTCTATTGCCTCCATGACTGCATTACAAAATGGATGGATGAGTGACAAGATGGAAGAGTTGGTCCATGTCGCCCAAACTGAGAGGATTACTGACCCCTGTCTCATTGTGTGTGTATCCGTGTCTGTGTATAGCGGGGGTGACACCAGTTCATTCAACACAGCTGACCAGCTTCACACTTGTAATTGGATCCGCAGTCACCTGGAGGAACACTCAGACACCTGCCTGCCCAAACAGGACGTCTACGAGACTTACAAGTCAGAGCACACACACGCATACACAATCAAACAGTAAAACTGATTTTCTGTTTCAGTTGAATGCTTTAAAGTGTGTGTTGTTGTTTTTTTTTTATAAAGTGGTTACACCTGACATTCCTGGGAGAATGCAGGCAGTCCTGCATCACAGGACAACATAGTTGATGTACGGGATGTTTTAGGAAACCTACGACAGTTAGAAAAAGGCACCACGTTCACAAGAAGACATCAAGCTACGTAAAGAAAGACACCGTCGTCAAACATGCGTCTTCCAAAATCTGACTCCCTGCCATGAGAATTTGAATTGCACAATTCCCTCCTAGCTTGAAAATGTTTGATCCTTAAATAAGCCAACCCATCTGTGGCAGTGGTGTGGTGTGGCAGTCTTTAGTTTTATACAGTGACATGATTGATGTTAAACATATCACATCACACAAATTCATACACATTGGCTTTTTTCCTATATTGTGCAAACCCAGTGCTTATGCTTAGTGTTTTTAACTCCTTAAAACCACCAAAGATAAAGGATCCATACTCCTAACATTATCACTTTGATTTGTTTTGGTAATGACATCACTTTGTTGCATTTTACATGAAATTGATGAGTGTTTTTTTTGTCGTCACCCCCCTACTACCACTAGATGTCAGTCATGAGAGGTAATTTTGAGAGACACATTGACTGATGATGTTGACCATGTTGTCATGTGACACAGGACTGCTTGCATAAGTTTCTCAGATATGTCAAGTCAGACACCATCAAATGACAAAAATACCAAATTTGATTAGATTTTTGAAGTGAAGAAGATTGTGAAAAATTATGGATTATCACTTCTATCACAGAAGAAAAAGATGTTTGTTATTATGTCTTAATACTGCTAGTTTGTGTGTTTTATGTGTATGTTTTGTGTTCCAGACGGCACTGTGAGAACCTGCAGCATCGTCCTTTGAGTGCTGCAAACTTCGGCAAAATCATCAGAGACATTTTTCCAAACATCAAAGCCAGACGGCTCGGAGGCAGAGGACAGTCTAAATATCCTTCCCAATACTACTTCTGCTACTACACACACACACACATTGCAGATTTGAAACTTGAATATGTGTGAATGTCCTTAGCATGTTAGCTGACACGTACTGTTACAGTGGAATCAGGAGGAAGACTGTACTCAACATGCCTCTGCTGCCAAACCTGGACCTGAAGAATGATCCGGTACACACGGCACACCCCAATGGATGCAGTACAAACCAAAATACTTTCAGCACCCACCCATACACACACAACAAAGTACACACAGTGCACAACAGAGAACACATAGCACACAACAAAGTACACACAGCACACACCACACCATACATTCAGTATACCACCATACATAGTATGTGCTATAGTTCACACTATAGCACATAGCACAACACACTTCATACTGAACTACACAATCAACTTTGTATTTAAATCAGTAAGCTACATGCACACTGAGCTTAAATATCAATGTATATGCTAGAACATTTAAGAACCTAACTGGTTAATTAGTTGCTACATAGCAAACTAACCGATTAACATCTTACGTTGTGATACTATTATGCCCCCAAAGTGTTCCCGCATGTGAGTTTGGAGTGCGACAATGTATTGTGTTGTCTTCGGAAGTTAGTGATGTGGCAAACATGTTAACACAGTACCCGATGTTGTGCCAAGCTAACCTACTTTCTGCAAGTCTTCCTCACAGTAACAGTACACAGCTGAGCGTAAACAGTCAAGCTATCTCGCACACATTCAGCATAGACAATATTTCTGATTCTGTTTTGTAACAATTCATAACAATAACATTCCAGGGCCTCTAGACTGATGAAAATGCAAAAGTGAATGAATAAGGGTTTAATTTTATCAGTCGAAAAGATTAGTCCAAAGAATCCGTAGATTATTTAACTTTCAAAATAGCTGATAGTGGCAGCCCTTGACCGTACACAGTGTACATTGCAGTACACACCACACTGCACACACCGGACACGTTTGGGGAAGTCTACTAGCATGGCTGACACTCTTCCTTTCGGCCTTCAGGCGGAGTTGACAGAGCTGGTCCAAACCTACAAACAGGAAGTGACGGAGGCAGCATGTGGGCTAATCTGTGATTGGGCGCAGAAGATCCTGAAGAGGTCTTTTGACACAGTGGTAGAGATTGCTCGTTACTTGATCCAGGAGCACATTGTAAACCCGCGATGCAGCCAGGCGGAGCTGGTCACCTCTGCAGCATTGGCAGGTCTGTGTTTTTTTTAAATGTTTTTTCATTGTTTTATATTGTTTTTTTCAGACATGAAAAAATCTTAGCCAGTGTACGACACCTCCATGTGAATTTTTTCAATGGGACAATGCACCACATACAACATGTCAAAATTATACGACATCTCACATACCGGACAGCAGAGGGATCCTGTTAGATCCATCTATAAATACAGTGCCTTACTTGACTTTTTCCTGCAGGCTCCTATTGGGCAGTTTTTTTCAACTGGGCCCAAGTCAGTCCAGTTGACTTTGCTTCACTTTTGACTGATCTTCTCCAGATCTGTTTTGGCCTCTCCAACTCTTCTCTTCCCTTGTGCCTCATTGCTTGTGACGTTGTCAGATGGTTTGTGCACGGTGTGTCCGATCCACCCCCACTTTCTCTTCTTCATGTCCTGGGTGATAGGATTCTGGTTTGTCATCTCCCACAGGTTGGTACCTGAGATCTTATCGGACCACCTGAGGCTTAGGATGTACCTTAGGCATCTGTTGACAAAAATCTGGAGTTTGTTGGTGGGGGTGTTGGTCACTCCACGTCTCAGATCCATACAGGAGGACTGCCTTGACATTGGTGTTGAATATTCTGATCCTGTTTTGGAGGGACAATGCCCAGGAGTTTCAGATGGGTCGTGGTGTGTTAAAAGCATGTCTTGCCTTGTTGATTTGGTTCTTGATGCCATCTTTGTTGATTATGCTCCCAAGATATGTGAAGCTGTTGGTCTCTTTGATATTTTCCTCCTGTAGGTGGATCGGAAGTTCCTGTTTATTATTAAGTCGCATATTTTCCATCTTCTTTGCATTTATCTTCAGGCTGGTCTGTACTGCCTCTTTGGAGAGTTGAGTTTGTGATATCGTCCGCAAAATTGAGGTCCTCAAGTGCCATCTTATTGGCCACGGTCGCTCTTTTCATGATCTAGTCGATGACCACCAAGAAAATTGTTAGAGACAACATGCAGCCTTGTCTCACCCTCGTCTTTACTCTAAAAGGACTGGTTAGCTTCCCGTTGTGAATGGCTTGGCAGGTGGAGTCCTCATACAAATACTGGATGATGTTGATGAATTTCAGTCTGGATCAGTCTGGTTCTGGATCTTGTTTCACTTCCCATAGGCTTTCACCAGCACACGTCATGGGCTCTTCAAAAGAGGAATCTTTCCGATCAGGCCCTCGCTGGGGCATTGTTTTTGTGGTTTCTGTGGTTTTTGCGGGATGGAGTTGCTAGCCCCAAGCCCAACTTTTCACCATTTCTGGCTTCTGGCATGTTTTGGAGTTGGTTTGTTAGTCCTCTCCCCTAACCTATTGTCTTCCAGGTAATGGATTACAGACATATACCACATGAGACCAGACAGGCTTTGGGTTGTGTACAAGCTGTCTCGGCATGTCAAGCCCAACCAACTTTTGCTGCTGTGTAATGAAAGCTGCAACCAAGGCAAGCATTTCTTAGCATCATTGCATTGTACTGAGCGATTCAGCCTGAAAGAGGCGGGAAATACTATAGCTGAGGAATTCTGAATTATTCAAAAGAAATTAACAACATTTTGATATGTCAATGAAAGCCAAGTTTCCATCCCCTTTTTGCACTTTTGTGTTGACTTTAAAAATATAATTAAATGGTTTGCCTATTTTGCTGCCTCCAGCTTGTCTATCAAAGTCTTGTTTTGGCAATGTAATGATGCGTGCCGATGTCATTCTTCGAAAAAGAAATTGATGTACAAGTTTTTCAAGATTCAAGAGTTTTAATTGTCATATGCACAGTAAAAACAGGCGGTAACACCATAAATTGTGTTCTTATTTTGCTAGTCTTCCTTTGACACAGAGGTAAAGATTAATATTTAAATTAAGATTTTAAGAAAATGTGACGTGCTTCATTTTTACTGTAGAAACAGTTGAATGACAGCCGCAGTAAATGTATTTATGTGGGTAGAGTGAACGGAGATTCAACAAATTAAGTGTGTGTGTGTGTGTGTGTTCACCAAAGTTCAACCAGTCAGACTGGTGGGAAGGGCCAGTTAATGTTCACCAGTCCGATGGCCTGTGGGTAGAAACTGTTTTGTCACTTTTCTTGTCCTGGACCTCACATGCTTGTAGCCTGCATGAGGGCGACAGTGGGAAGATTCCTCTGAAGCCAGAACTTGATTGTTTTTTTACTTGCAGCCATAAATATCTCCATCAGATTGGTTTCACTTTTATTGAGACCTTTAGGAATATTTCCAAGGCACAAAAAAAGGTGAAAGAGAAATCAGATTCCAGTTCCCAGATTCTCTGATATAAAATGGCCCACTCCTTTCAAAGGCTGAACATGTGAACAAAACCAGACAATGTGTGCATGGTCGGAACCAATCCATACTCCCTCCAAAGCAGGAGTGCTGGGACCCACTTAATTTGTATTTTTAGTAGGTGATAATAAAGAAATGGATCAGCGTTTTCTGCAGAAATCTCACTCAAAAAAGGATTTGGTAATGGCAGACTGGGTTTCCGATGTTTGAAGCCAAATTTCCTCTTTTATTGCTACTTTAACAGTTTTTTCCCAGTGCTGCCTTGTGTATTTGGTCGAATTTTAAGTCTTTGAGGAAAAGCCCTCTTTTTATTATTCCGCCTGGGAATGTTGTCTGTGCCGGCTGCCTTTTGTGGGTTTACTCTATCCAGAGCCTTGTGTACATCCGCCAATGTAACAGTGAGCAATGGGGCTTTAAAGAGAGTGTAGAACTCCTTCACCTCTCCTGGCAGCGTGGTGGTATTCTATGATGTGTTGTAGGCCATGTCACATGTGCTTTGAGTCTGTGATGGTGTAGTATCTCTCCAGCTTCAGTCTGTACTCTCTGGCCTCTTTAATATATGTATGTAGGTCATATCTAGCCTTTTGTAGTCTTCAGCATTGCTTGAGACAAATCCAGTGGAGAGACCGTGTAGCATAGACTGAACTTCACAATCTATCCAGGGTTTATGATTTGGATATTTCCTGCAGTGTTTTTGTGGGAATAGTACTCTCAGTACATATGCAGATGTTCCAGTTACATCCAAGTTTGTACTATGAAAGCAGTCCTGCAAGCACCAGTCCAGTTTTTTCATGCCATTTGTTAATTTACCAAAGAGGCTGTTGTGTAAAAAATATATTCAGTCAGAATTTTGTTTGTATCACATGATTACCTTCTCTGATGTTCTGATCACAGCCAAACGGAGAGGATATTTACCTTTATTTGTCTTTGTACGTGAACCTATAGCTGTGCAAAGTTAGCAGAGCTGTTGATATGGGTGGAAAATGACCTGACCATGATGTGATCCTTTTCACTGTAAGGGAAAGTCTTAATTCATGGTTTGAGGTTTTTTTCATGGTAGGAAGGGGGTAATAGTAGCAGGTTCTTGAATAACCAATCCATGATTCCATGCACAATACAACTGTCACCCAACCAAACAAAATCCTTCGTACTTTTGTGGTGTTAGCAGTGTGGGATACGATTATGGATTAAGAGACACCTGGAGAGAAAAAAACATGATCTAAACATGAGGAAAACTAACACAGGATGACGGTGTCTTTCTTTAACTAGAGATGCGCAGTTTGCTGCCTTTTCCTTGTGTCTTTTGCTCTTGTCTTTTTATACTTGTTTAGTCAATTTGGGTACCCTTGGCTGGAGTAGCCTCCCTAACACTTCCCTACACGTCACACCTGACCGCTTGCATACCTTTTGTCAGGATGTCTGGTCAGACACCATTTATGAAAGATCTTCAACAGGGATATGCAAGAAAACTAAAAAACAGTGAAATCTTTTAAGTCTTTGTAATAAAATGATGATAAGACTGAAGTTCTTCTTATTGGCCCTGATGAGACATGAAACATTGCCTGACTCAGATAATAAAATAAAACAAAACAAAACAAAACTACTGTTTGATCTAACATTTAAAAGAATATTATAAAAAACTGGATCGTACAAACACAATATATACTGTATGAGGAAGAAAAAAGAAAAGAAAGGTGCTCCTCTTGCCAATGGTTTCATCCAATCAGAGACTTGCAGCTCAAGGTTTTCTGTGGAGATATATACATCCTTATAAGTGAAAAGCTCAATTATCCCACATAATTTCAACCAGCTACAGGAATCAAGTACCTCAGGTGGGTCTGAAGAACTGAACTAACAAGTCAACTGATCTCATTAAAGCACATTCAAGGGACAACCTTTTATTCTAGACAGGATGCATTAAAAATAAATAGAAAACAACTTTCTTTGGAGTCATCCAGACTGGTAGCATGTGACAGAAAACCAACTATGCGATGTTGCAAATGTCCAGGTTTTCCCCACACAGTCTCCGTGGCAGTAAAGTTATGACCAATGCTTCCATCAATTCTAAGCTGGAATGGTATAATGTACATGTCACTAATTACAGCTTTGCAATTTATGCTTTGTCTGCATGATTTTATCAGGAGGTCCAGCCAAACCTCACAAGGTCATCAAGAAAACTCCTTACTCTTCGAAAGGAGGCGGGGCTGAAAGTGAAGGCGGAGCCACCGAACAGAAGGTACAAAATTTGTTCGTTTTCTATCGAGCCTTATTTTCACATCGAATGTCTTGCTGTGTTATGTGTTTGATGATCTTATTGTGGCAAACTGCACGGTTACCTAAGACAAGAGAGTCTTTCTACAACTAATAATATGTAGAGAATGAACTGTAAACTACAACACGTTGTTATGTTGAGTTTACTGTTGCTACATTATTCATGCATTTAGTTGTCTTGCAAATAGATTGTTAAAAAAAATATATTATTTTTTTTAATTTATTGGTAATTGGCAGTGAATGCTGCAAGTGAGCTGTTTTCACCAATGTCCTCATACGATGTAAACGGCAGTGAGTGCCATCATGATATTAATGATAATAATGATGATGGTGATGGTGATGGTGATGATTATGGTTCAACCATCTTTTGACTTTGTCGCGTGAGCTCCCAGCAATGCCTCTGCTAGTTGGCAATGAACCCGCCAAACATCTCTCTGTCACTGTCACTGTTCTAGAACCCTCTGGTACTTGACATGCTTCCTGTCATATTCCTCCTGCATGAATATTTCTGAGGATATTGTTAATAGTAAAATTACTGTGCATAACCTCAAGCGTCAGTCAACAAACTCTTGTGCTGATGATGCCCATTGCATGTTTCCTTTAAGTAAAAAAATCTTTGGGCCCAAGCTGAATTGGTTCAGTTACAATTATTTGTGGAAAAGTTTGTGGCATCACAAATCTTAAAGGTCCAATGTTATGCAAGCAGTCTTTTTCTGTTTATTTGCATGGAATTCAGTTTTCGTTGTCTGTAATGACACAATGTGAAAATTGTGACAGCCTTTGGATAATACCAGGAACATTCTTCATGTAAGGCAGTTTTCAGAAATGTTTTCCGGCGATTGTTTTGATCTAGATTCTTTCTAAATTTGGTTATTAGAGGTGAGGTTGGTTATTAGGTAGTTCTATTTTTTTATTCATTCATTTCACAGGACTTCTTTTCCCAGTGTGCCATGTTACCTGTAAATAAAAACTAAATTTTATCAGTTCTCCAGCGCCTTGACTGCACCACCTCTACAGTTTGTATCCTCCCCTCACCCCACATACACACACAAACAAACCAGCCAGAGCTGTGGCTCATTTGCATGCTTCTTACATACTCCTCTGCCCACCATAACAGTTTTCTCAGAGCAATGAGACTCAGAGGGAAAGAATGCAGACTGAAAAGACAAAGACTGAAAACCCTTTTGTGACATGAGTTTGTGACAACAAAGTTCAAAAGCTGTGATCATCCTGAAACGATACTATGTTGTCAATATTGAGCATAATATGGGACCTCTAATTTTTTTTCACCTCTGTATTTACAAATTTAGCAGCCTGTGAACTTAGGTCTTCACTATCAGCAGAGTACAAAGCTGCTCTGATCCATATTTCTGTTCAGCAGGTGGCAGTAATGTACCACTAAGCTGGTCTGCTAACCACCAATAAACATAAAAAAGTTGCTCTTGCAATTATTCATAACTTTTAGACAGACTGCATGTAAAAATGCGTCACAAAATGAGACTCATTTGTAGCTATTCATGGCGTACCTGTAGCTGCTGTTGACTCTGCCCTCTGTGTCTCAGAAGGAAGCTGCAGACTCCACCTCCTCTTCTTCAAAGCCACAACCCACAGACAAGTCAGCAACATCAGGCAAACCTTCATCCCTGGATGTGCCGCCTCCACCCTCCTCTTCCTCATTGCGTCCTGCGGTAGGTTGCCACCCACAGGCATCTGTGTTGTTTAGGTGGTTATCTGTGTACTTTATTATGAAAGTTTATGAAAGTGGTTTTAGTGTTAAAGTTTGTGTCCATTCTTCTCTCTCTTCGTAAAAAAGTCTAATGTAAATTTGGCTCGGTGTGATGCAGGTGGAAGCCTTCATTAAGCAATTACCCAGAATCCTTCCTCGGAGCTCTGTACCTGATAAGACACACCTCTCCGTCCGCTCCTCCCCACCCTCCCTGGCACCCAAAGATGCCTCGGGTGTGGGTGGGGCATCCGGAGGAGGCCCAGCTGCTGCCGCAGGAGGGGTGAAGGTCATTGCCATGGCGACATTACCCCAGCAGCAAGGCGGGGCGGTTCCTGTAATGATTCTGCCCCAGGGCTGTCTGTCATACACAGAAAGGGAGAAGGTGGCCCCACATCCTCCACAGCAGCCACTGCCACCTACCCAGCAGCACCATGCACCGGTCAGTGCCACTCCGGCAGCGCCCACCTCTGTGGTTCAGCAAGCACGAGGGAATGTCAACAAGCGCCCCTTAGAGGTGGTGACCACAGGTGCAGGCACCGGCATCGCAGGGTTCTCAAGTGGTTCTGCAGCAAGCGGTCCCCCTGTGAAACGAAAACGAGGTCGGCCTAGAAAAACCCGCCCGGAGGACACTATCCCTGCTGCTACTCCTCCCCCCCCTGCTGCTCCACCCCCTCTTCCTGCTGGTCCCTCCCATCCTCCAGTTATCAAGTCCCTTAGTGGTGGGGTCATCCAGAAAGCCTCTTCATCCTCCTCGTCCTCACAGCAGATGGTAGAGCTGGTCTTCCAGGACCAACCTGGCCTGGTCCTTGCAGGCCAACTGCCAGCGTTATCTGAACCTGCTTCCCGGTTGGCAGTGGATCAACGCGGCGTGGTGGTGCAGTGCCAGGCCAATGCACCGACTGAACCGGAGCACCATGCCCGGCCCGTGCTGCTTTTGCAGAGCCCAGCCAAAGCCAGCTGGGAGCTGGCACCGTCGGGCCGCACCGGCATGGTGGAAGTCATCCAGAAAGCTCCCAGACCGAGCAATAACAACAGTACCAATCCTCAACCTGTTGCTCATCCTCCTCCTCCTGCCTCTACTCCACTCAAAGCCCATGAGGAGGAGGGGGAAGTGGCAATAATGTTGATGCCGGTGGATTCACCTTCTGCTCTACAAATCAAACCTCCATCACTGCCGCAACCGCCCTCATTTCCCCCTTCTTCCACCTCACCATCCACCAGCTCCTCCATGTCCGGGGGGGTCGGGATGATGAAAACTGAGGACGAGCCACAGGAAATTGGCTCCACCTCCTCTAAGAAAGAGGGACACTAGCCACGCCCATTCACTCATGCACACCTCCTTCTGATCAACTTCGCCTTTTCAGAGATTACATTAACCGTTCCTTGCCCCATAATTGTTGCCATAGTAACACGCTCTTACCTCACTGAAGCAACGAAGACCCACTCATCTTTTCCTGCAAACTTTCTACATGTATTTCTGCAAGAAGGCGGGCAGTCCAGAGGCCTGTAGCCAATATGGAAGAACATGATCTGCGACACTTGACAGCCATTAAAAAACGAACACTTCCTACCAGCGTTATTTTTCCCACCATTGTTCCAACAAAACGCTGCCATTGGTTAATTGGTACCACGTGACACCAAAATGTCATATTATAGAAATAATATATGAATATGGTCGTATAGTTCAGTCTACTTAACCACTGCATAAAAATCTGTAACCTTTGTTTTTTCCTAGGATCTCGTCACCTCAGGTTCTTCAAAGTTCTTCCGTTTTGGTTACACACTGGATTGCCTGGCTTGTTGTCAGAACACAGGTGGAGAAAAAAAGCCCCATTCTGGCCCCCTACTATACACTTCCTCATTGGTGGAAATCCCAGATTGGTGCCAACAGCGAGCCGATCGAGGAGGATGAATGAAGCCAAGGCCTTGACAAATTAACCTTCCATTGGCACTCCTGAAGTGTATGTTCTTAGAAACCATTTCGCTGTGATTCTTCAAACTGCATGTCTGTCCGTGTGTAACAGTGGCAGGAAACAAGAAACACTGTGGACTCCCAGCATGGCCAAGCCTGAACGAATACTTTCCATTCTTCCGCTTCTCTTCTTTCACTTCTTTGCCCATCCATGGAAGCCAGGAGAGGACCTGCAATATCTTTATTTTAGAAATTGTTTCCCTGTATAATTATCTTGAGAAAACAAAAATTGTTTTCTGAGATAATGATGACATACCTTTATTTTCCCGCCCAGAGAAAAAATTGCCTCTTTGAGATCAAGAAAAAGCAGCTCTCTAATTTCTGGTGGTTTTCTAACGGAACACATTTCTCGAGGAAACAAGCCTTATCGTTGCTGGAATCATCAACCTTAAGCTAAGACAGGAAAGAAGGAATCAGAACTT
Organism: Brotula barbata; assembly: GCA_900303265.1. Taxonomy (NCBI): domain Eukaryota; kingdom Metazoa; phylum Chordata; class Actinopteri; order Ophidiiformes; family Ophidiidae; genus Brotula; species Brotula barbata. The sequence goes on from OMNV01002140.1 coordinate 24,909, forward strand.
CAAATTTCTATGTGTAGGCTAAAATAGCTTTATTCCTTCATATTCGAGCTTGCACCCTGGCAGGTTTTCTCCAAATCCAGCCTGGCTTGACCTAGACCACACATTTTTTATTCTGAAGCTGAGCTCAATGAATTTGTATTTGCATTAAGTCCAGACAGACACAGAGCGTCGAGTTTTCAGAACAACGAAAACCCAAACATACAGTACCGTAGAAAACTTCACATTTTTACCATTCGAATGGGTAAATGAAATGAATATTTTCCTCATCTGTGCTAAAATTAGTTTACTTGACCCAAAATGACTTTGTTCATCATTATCTTCTGTCAACATCAACTTTTAAAATCTTCCACTACATTGTGTCTCTGCCTCCTACCAACGTAATATTACACTTAACTGCATACACACTGCCGCAGGTGGCCAGGGACGCAGAGCGCAGACTGTCGTTATCTTGATAACAGTAAAAGTTGTATTATATTGCGTGTTCTCTATCTGCTTCCTGACGCACCTCCTCCCTCGCTATCTTCCATTTTTCTTTCTTGATTTGTCCTCTGCTGGACTGAAGTTGGTCAGAGTGATGCCTCCTTGACTGATCTGATCATTTTAACAAAAAAGGGTGGAAGAAAAGAAGAAAGAAGGAAAGGACTCAGACGTGGATCGACAGATATTACGGGTCAGAGCCTTGTAAAGGTTCTTTGTGCTAAATGTAAAAAAAATACCCTCCTTCGGCATCGATTCTCCTTCAGTTCAAAACAAAACAAGACAAGAAACACTAAAATCCTGAAAATATTGCCAAATAATAATAGATTTTTTGCCACATTAACATGTCTTTTTCTTCAGTCCAACCGTCTGGTGAATCTTTCAGTTTCAAATCCTGAAGGAAGGCAAATGATGTTTGAAAAGCTTCACCAAACAAGATTCTACCCTGTGGTTGAGTGACATAGCAAGATAAAGAAAAACAATATACCTAGTCAGGTGGACATCTCTGCTTTATCAATTCAGTTTAAACATCGATCACGTTGCTCCAATTTCCATCTAACACCAATTGGAGTTTAGAGATTAAAAAAAAGCAAAAAACAGCCTGCAAACATGTGATCCAGTTTTCTAATATAAACATGGTAATGGTAGTATTTAATGTTGAAACAAATCATTGATGAGATAATCGAAGGTTTTTTGGGTTTTGTTTTGGATGGAGTGGGAGTCGGAGCTCTGCCGTGTTGTTGTCATTAACGAGTTCCTTTCTGCGACACATTTTCTTTCTTTGTGTTTTTATTGCTGTTGTTTAGTGGATTCACCAGATGTTTTTTGTGTGTGTGTGTGTGTATGTGTGTGTGTGTGTGTGTGTGTCTGTATGTGTGTGTGTGCATGCGTGCGTGCTTGTCTCCCTCCTTCCTGTGAAGCGAGCTTCAGGTCAGTTAAAGGGATACCACAATGCTGTGACTTTAAAAAAAACCAGTCATTGCATGATGGTAAAGTGAGTTTAACCACATGCTAACACGGTCTACCTTCATGATAGCCTGGACTAACAACTAACAAGGTGCCAACACAGAAACTTCCCCCTTGGAGTAAAACATACCTTTTAATGTCTCTGCATCCTTTTAGCTGTGAGGCCTCTGCGTTTTCTTTGGACTGAGCTGAAACACGAGAAAATTTGCACTGTTGAAAGTTAAAGTTTGTGTATGTTATGGATTTATTGTTATATGCATCGAGAATATACATCTCTGAGTATTTATGAGTGACATTAACGTTCTGCTTCATGCTTGCACTCGGCCGTGCACCCAGGTGGCGGCTTTATATTTATGACTAGAATTGGTCAGAATATTAAACTGTTAAACAGCTCGAACAAAGAGAGAATTTGATTATTTTATATGCCAGCGACAGTATGTGAAAACTAGAAACAGAAGGAAGCTTAAAGCAACATTTCACTGGATGGGTCACACCAGTGATTTTTGATTTTATGATTGTCAGGAAATTGCATCCAATCTTGGTGACTTTTTTTCACACATTGTATCATTCTGCAGATATATCTTGTTGTCTTACCACGTCTGTAAGCCTCTGAATGGTCCCTTATGCAAGACGTGTAAAGCTTGTAAAATAGGCCTGCGCGATATTGGGTAAAAATTCATATTGCATTATTTTTAACATTATTGCGATAATGATTGCCATGTTGGGTCCCGCTGTTGTTAGATGTTATAAAAGAATAGCAACGACACAAGTACCCCATTTATCACACTCGCTCCCAGCACTCTCATTAAAGCAGTTTCTATTCTCCAGGAATCTGTAGGATTTGATGATTATACTCCCGCTAATCTCATAGCCAATGGATGGACACTGTTAACGGTGGCTGTCTCTATACAATGTCAACACTATTTTCCTTTTTCATTTTTTAACTTTCAATTACAAAACTATCCACTGCGTGTGAGTGGGTGTTCTGTACAGCGTGTGATGCCAGAGCGACAAACTGTCTGAGGGAATGAAACAGTATGCACGCTCTGAAGAAACCAGCAATGGAATTAGGAAATATTGTTTCATGGATTAGCACATCTCATAAGAAAGTGGTCATCTTAGAAGACAATTAGTGTGTGTTCTTTGCTGCATTTGACAAATAATGGCAATTTCTTGTGCAACATTTGGATTTTCAAATAATGCACCTTTGATAATAACAAGAGGAGGCGAGAAAACTGAGTGAGTCTCCATCAGCCAAGTAAAAGGAATAACAATGTAACAATACTTTATTTAGTTAGTGGCAGACTTGTTTTCTGTCTGCCCACGGCTCCATGTGACTGTCCAGATGCTAATCATTCGGGATACAGCTGTTCAGTGGTTCGCTGTATAGCCTGCAGCATAATCTCTTTGTTTATCCTCCATGATGTTGAATGTCGGGATGTAGCTGAGACATTGTTGTGAAGATATTAATGCAGGGAGTTTTAAGGACAAATCGGAGCCAAAAAACAAAAGATATCATTTATTTTTTATTTGGCTTTGTTCCCACCTACACAGAATTGATTTCATTCTGGTTCACGAGCCTGAGCAGTTTGCTCGGTTTACAAGTCTGTGGAAATGTAGATGGGTGTGTAGAGGGGGGCCAGGTGAGCGACTGTGTTGGTGAGAATCTGTGGACATGTTGAGCGTTTATTCGGTTCTGTGTGCATAACTTTTATCTTTTGCTGTGGAAAAACAACATGGATCCATAGTGGTCCACTCTATGGACCTGGTAAGGGAATGCCAAATATATCCACAATGATACAACTTCCAAACAAACCGTCATTGAAAAATTCAGATGGTAAAAATAAAATTGTATAAAACCGCGGTCATGTTATTCTAAGGTTTTTTTCCTTGATTTCTTATTAGTTTTATCATTCCAAACAGAGCTTCCATGTCTGTGCTTGTTGGAAAGAAAGAACGATACTTTATTGATCCCCAATGGAAATTATTTCTCTGCACTTTCACTCATCCTCATTGAGAAGCAGTGGGCAGCACACACTTGCACATGCAAACACACACACACACACACACACACTAGTGCCCGGGGACCAATTCCAGATCTTCTGCTTAGTGCCTTGGTCAAGGGCAATGGCAGGAGTGATTAGCCTAATTTAATGTTTTTGTGGGTGGGGGAAACTGGAGCACCGGGAGGAAACCCACGCAGACACGGGGAGAACACGGAAACTCCACACACAAAGGTGTGGAGGTCAACCTCGGGACTCAAACCCACTAAGCCCCTGTGCTGCCCTCACAAAGGGCCGCAGTACACTTCATCCAACATGACAACATGACATGATCAAGTGTCAGAAGGGGGTAAACAATCACCAACATATATATATATATATATATCTTGGATAGGGAGGACAGATGGCTTGAAAGAGGAGTGAAGGAGGCGATCCATGTCAAAGTTGAGAAATCATCTCCTCAACAGGGGAGGAGGTCTATGACTTACATTAGACTGCTTTTCTTGTGTATAGGCGTGCGTTTTGGGCGAGCCAGTTTCTGTCTTAGTGTGTATCTTGGTTTGAAAAACACAGGATCTGGAGTATCTGAGGAACTTCTGAACTATATGAGGATTTTGAATAAACACAGCATCGCTGTGTTTTTCAAATTAGGCATGAAGGAAGCTAACTATGACATCACTTACCTTGATAACGACCCCACAGAGGTTAAATACCTGTCACTCATTGCCCATTAGTTAGAACTGAAGAACCCCCATGGATGAGAAGTAACAAATATCTTCAACCGAGTCCAGTTGCCCTGGGTTCAGTCCCCTTGGATAATCATGACCGGAATGACTGAGAATCTCCACAGACAAAGATGAAGAGTGCACTCTGTTTGGTTTGGGAACGTCACCTCTCTGCAACACTTGCATTTCTCATGGAATTATGGAGTGGTTGTTTGTCAACCTGCTGTTATTACTACCTGCTACCACTAGATGTCAATCAAACCAGAGGAAATACGCAAAACTAAAGATCAACACTTAGCGTGAAACTCCATAGAAAGCTGCAGGAAAATCTCCTGCATTTGACATCCTGGCAAGAGGGAACAGTGAGCAGTGACAATAAGAAGCCCTGGGACAAATTCCACGTCTGTAGCCCCGTGACTTCTGATGGGGAACGTCAAGAGTACTCACGGGAACATGCTAGCTCCATACAGAAAGGGGACTCACACACTGTGCTAAACAAATTGATGTGCTAAGCAAATTTTCTGCAGTAGAAAAATAGTTGGACTCAGTGTTCCTCATTTTAAAATAAATAAATACATTCAAAATTACCGGCACAATGTAGCTCTGTCGTAATCGTCGTTTCAGTTACGCCGTTTTACGTACATACGTACATACGTGTGAGACTCCAAAACATTTTTGTAAATAGCATGTAATATACAATCTACAATCTTGGGTCGTATTTCAATCATCAATGGATTAAATTCATAACAGCGATTAATTAATCGTTAACATCCCCACTCCGCATCATCTTTCACAGTGTTTTGCAGTGGGTTTGGTAAACATGCACTGTGGTCTCCGACTCTGACGGTGTTGGATCCAGCATACTCACTCCACCCCCTCACAAACACCCATAGTGATGTCACTGCTTCGACCCAGACCATCCAAAATTTGTCCTGAAAGCACAATGAGGCCTGTATTTTGTGAAAATGTGAAATGTTGCTTTAGCGTTTGTTGTAATTTGTAATGTGTTTGAACGTTCAGACAGCTGCCTGTTAATGAACTCTGAAACCTGAGGATGAGGTGCTGCTGGACCGGCAGAGCTAAACTGGACCAAACTGAACCAAACTGAGCTAAAAATGGATATGTGGAGTTTCCGAATCCTTTCCATAATCTGTAAATCCAACTTTTATACTGCATATTTCCTGTTCTATGGAGCTCATTCTGGCAGTCAGCATCCTACGTGTACATTGTTTCCTTCAGGAGAGCCTCAGTAATAAATCTTTGACATTATCGGTGAAGATGGTTCAGTGTGTAATGATTAAAAGTGAGATGAACGTGAATGCCAGCAAGCGAACTGACTGAGAAATTCCGATGCTAATTAATCCCCACTGACAGAGTTTCCATGTCACAATGTGCGAAGCGTGAAGCAGTCACAATCACGATCGGCCCATGGCAGCACTTCATAGACGGGCACACACAAAATGTTGCAGTTGCTCTGTCGGTTAGCTGTCGCATTTAACAAGTTTCAAAGTGTTTTCTATTTTATGTCGCTCTCACATCCCATCCTGTGTGTCATGGGTGAAGGGGGCACCGGCCCTCATGGCTTCGGGGAGGGATTTACTCAGGAGAAGGACAGTAACTTCCTATCCCTTCCCTTTGCCCAGAGCTGCAGCGCCACTCAGTGGACAGTCTGGGTCATTCAAGATCCTATAAGGGCACCACCAATGGCAGAAAGCTTTAGTTAGGCTCAGTCTGACTCAGTTTGGTCTGGTTTGGTTCTCTTTTGTCTGGTTTGGCTTGCTTTGCTCCGGTCCTGCAGTCGGAGCTGGCATTTGTGTGACGATGTAGCCGGGGAAACTTTCACTGTGGAGCCATGTTGCTCAAAAAACGGAAACGGGTTAGATAATCAAAGTCAACAGGATCGGACTTTGGGTAGCGGTGCTTTGACTTTGAACAGAAACAGCGACTAAACTTGCTCTGATGTCTTTTGCTGTGATGAAGCTTTGTTTTTTTTCCTGCCTGGATTCTGACAAGAAGGCAGGCAGTCCAGATGTCTGTAGCCAATAAGGAAGAACCATGTCACCATTATACAGGAAGTGAAGAAATTGTACACAAAGTTTACAAACATTATGTATCCTTTCTGGATATGATCCTAGAAAACAGAGAAACAATTATGATATTTCTATATCTTGTGATACAAATCAAACAATCGCAATCTTCTTGTCAGGATATGTATTGGGAAAAAAAGTCAGTTAAAGAAGCTTTGTGTATCATTTTGACGATATATCACCTCAAAATGAATTGCTATTATGTTATATTGATATAAATATCTAAATCTAACATTTAAAATGCTACACAGAAAGGATTTAACTGTGAATTTATTTATTTTTCTTTCAAACAGTGCAATATGTTTTTCTTAGTTGTTCCGTTATTTTTCATTTTATTTTCCTCTTCCCCTCTCTTCTGCCTCTCATTTCCTCATTCCTTTTCCTCTCTCTCCTTCCCTTTTTTCCTCTCCTACCTCCTCCTCTTTGCTCTGATGATAATCTCACTTGGTTCCTGACATTAAACATTTTTCCTGTTATTTCTTTCTTACTCGATTTGTTTTTCACGTTTAAAAAAACTCAAATCTATTAAAATAGTTTATTGTGGTTTGATCTTGTTTTCCTTCTATTGTTGTTTTTGTTGTTGATGTGCATACTTCCTGTTGATCTTTGAAAAATATTGTTGTTTCCTGCATGTTTGTTCTTTGTGTTAACTGAAAAAAGTTTTGTTTACTTCCTGCTTACCCTTGTTGTTGTTTTTGCACTTTACTTGTCAAAAAATATGCATTGTCGGAGGTTTGGAAATCACAATAATCAGTGAAATGCACCTTTACTGAGTCGTTTCTGCTTGGCTTCCTGTTTGTTTGTATGTGTGTGTGTGTGATGTCTCTGGAAGGAGGAATCTTTCATTTGCTTCTTCCTCCTTTTTTCTCCTGCTCTCATTTTTTCCATTTTATTTGTTACTTTCTTTTTTTCCTTTTTTTCCAGGTTTTCCATTCTGACACCAGCATGTTTTTTATTAAACCCCGCCCAATAAAAAACGTTTAAAATGAGCAAATAAACGTCCCACAATTGTATAAAAATATAGGGGAAAAAAACTTTTTCAATTTTACAAATGTGCAAAAATGGATAGTCAATAAATCTTAAATTTTTGTTTTCTTTTCTTCAAATTTTTATTCTCCTCTTAGTTTTCCATCCATTGTGGACATAAGTTTTTATCTCCAGTCCTGTTATTGACAGATTGAAATGAAACTTGCCTACCTGATGGTGGCGTTATTATAACCACTTTTACTTTTTGACTTGTACCATAGAGTTTCCCAATGTGCTGACCTGCTCAGAACACCTAAGGAGGAAGCCACATAAAAAAAACTCATCAGATCTTCATCAGTATTGCTTGGTGCTACAATATCATAACTCTTTGGCTCCTCAAGTTCTTCACCTGGTTCAGTGTGTGTGTGGCGCAGCAGCCCCGCCTGTGATGAGGAAACTCTTAATCATGAATAACAGCAAAACATGTCGAGACTAGGTCAATGTATGGTACTTGCCTCATTTATGTGCACTTGTTTCTAGCCGTCATTTTTTCATCTTTTTTATTACTAGAATTTAACGTCAAATGATCACATCTATTCCTCTTCTCTCTTCAGATGCACTTTTGAAATATGTTTACTCAGTCCCTGCGAATCCTGGCTTCTCCGCCAATAGGTTGACAAATGATTCTCGACAGCTCGAGGTGAGGGGGGCTTTCTGTGCTCTGGCTCTCTCTGAGGCTGTGTGAATCTCAATTTTAACACAGTAAAACTGCAACAAAGTCATTGCTCACTTGAGCTGCACACACAAATGACTGAAAATATCCATTGACAATCAGTTCAATTAGAACTGAGATTTTTGTTGATGGAAAAAATAATGTGCTGGATGGTCACGTTACTCGCTTGACAACAAACGGAGATTTGGCGTCCTCTGGTGGACAAAGAGCTGAATGCAGCTTCATAGTTCAGACGGGTGCCCACGTTAAACTGCACCGTGAAATTGTGGTTTTACAAAGGTATAAAATATTAAAAACCATCAACACTTAATTCTCCACTCCCTGAAGAAGGCTAAACTATAAAGCTTGTGAAAACGGTTTTCCTCAATTAATGTGGTCGAAAGTGCAATCAAAGTCTCTCAATAAAAAGCGAAATACTTCCACTTTCCTTTCCTCGGGGTGTACCTTCCTTTGGTGTCAATTTGGTCTTTTACCAAATTAGTCTTTAAAAGAGAGCGCAAAGACCTCCTCTGTGCGGCTCAAAGCAATCTGGGAATCATCTCATCTGTCAGGACGGAAGTTATGACCAAAATGATGTTGTTGGGGGCGTGACTTTGTTTACAGCCACAGTTTGATTGCGGTCGATAGTTTGAGGGTTACAATCGCCATCAATACAGTCCTTTATGTGATTACAAATAATTGCGAGCGTTATCAACAGCCACGTCTATAAATTAAGTGTTGCAATGCAAATTTTATGTTGTTACACCACAGAATCACCCACAAATCGATGTTTTAAAGGGAAGGTTTAAATTTATTCCAGTGATAATGCACAGAATAAATTAAACCTTGTTTGAATGTGTATGGTCAAAATTAGACGACACTACTCCACGAATTTGAGGACTATGGTTCAGAATGTGTTGATATAACTGTATGATATAAAATACTGCGCGCCAAGTTAATTTAACTCCCTCACTTATAGGACAACTACAAGGCATAAAAAAGGCAAACTTCTAGAGTAAAAATGGAATAAAGTTCTTATACGATATACAGTATATAACATATACCCTAAGAGTTTCTTGCAAAATCATTTAAATGTCCAAATATTTACAATAATCTGGTGCTGATGTGGCAAAGGATTCAGTATTTCTTTATTTGTGAAGCCAACATTAACCCTAATTTCTGACATGCAGGCTCTCTCCAGACTCCCTACTCCAAACATTACAACTTTCATCTTGTAAATTTAAGGATTTTTTTTTTTCTTGCAATATCATTGAAGTTTTTCATTTTAATTTTTTCCAACAGTGGTTCAAATACTCCATTTTTACTTAACTGAAGCTAATTCACTGTAGGCCACATGACAGCAAATATTCATCTGAATTTGCACTATTTGTTAGTCATTTCTGTCCTGACAGATGAAATGAGTCACAGAGTGCCAGATTGTCTGAGTCATAAGACACAAGACACAAAAACATACAGTATAGAGAAGATGGTGATAATTATTTAACAATTAAATCAACTCCTGACACAAGAAGCAGGTTCACATCCATTTTGAGGCTTCTAGGAAAGCATCTTATTTTGTCCAGTGCTCAAGTATGTCAGGTTCAAATCTTATTTTCTTCATTTTATATTTCATCTTTATTGGTGTCCAGTTCGGCCTCATTTCAGGCTGAGAATAAATGTAGGTTTAATAGATACTTGCATTAGGCAATCTAATGAGGAACTCAGTGGAAACTCCTTTAATATTGGTGTTAACGTTATAATTGAAGGGAAAGTTTTAAGAATGTTATGTTCACTACTGATTGGTCCGAGGACAGCAAACTCCAAAGATAGAATAGAAGTATAAAAATGTAATCAAAAAGTTAAAAATGGAAACGCTCTATCACCCATCCATTATCAGGGTCGCTGTGCACCTGGAGTCTTACCCTGCGGTCTTTCCACAAAATAAAACAGATATGAGGCGTGGAATATATAAGCTTTTATTGTGTAAGTCTCTGCCGGAAATATTCTTCTACTGTAATGGCGGTACTTTCACTCATTTTGCGTCACTGCAGCTTTAAAGCAAACTGATCCGAACCGAACCTAGCTGAGCCAAAACCACCAACCAAATGGACCCGCTAAAAGGGCGAAGAGCAGGACTTTACCCGGACTAAAACCCGGACCAAAGCGGCGAGTGAAACCGGTATTTAACCCTGGGCTAAACGAGGCAAGTCCGAGACCGAAAGGCGACCAAGCCCGGGCCATCCTGCCGTCAAAGCGGCCCGAAGGTGAGCCACATCTTGCGGTGTGTTGTTGTTTTGGTGTTGTCGTATTGTTGTTTGTCTGACGGGTCCGTTTTGTTAGCCGTTAGCTCTTAGCGGGGCCCCGAAGTGAAACGCCGGGCTGAGGCCTTGCTGGTGGCCGCCTCTCGTGCTCCTTCTCTCGCCTTGTTTTCATCCGCAGGGAGCGGCGCCGCTTCGCATTAACCTAAACCGCCGAATAAAGACGAACGTGAACAACGAAACTTTGAAAATATGTTAAGAAGTTAATTCCTGTATTTTCCCAATTGAATTATATATCGTTAATGTTTTTGTAGAACCCCCACGGGTTTTATAAATGCTTCACGTCATTTTACAACGATGGTTGTTTGTTTTGCTAAGAGTACTACGGTAGCATAACAGGAACGACAATTAGCACCATGGTCTCTATGAAAAGACAGCAAAACGCTAAATAATATATCGACAAAAGACACTGTTGCGAGATTAAAGTCGTACCTTCTGAATAAATGTCAAAATTTAATGAGAATAATGTGATATTTTGAGGGGAAAAAGTAGAAATATTACAAGAATAAAGTTGTAATATTAGGTTACAAAAGTTAAAATGGTACGAGAATAAATTTGCAATGTTAGTGAAAAAGTTAAAATATTGGAACATTAAATCTGTGATATTATTAGAAAAAATTCATGTTTAACAAGAATAAAATCATAACATTTTGAGTGGTAATATTGTAAAAAAAAAAGTGGAAATCTGAGAATAAAGTTGTGATATTTTGTTAAAAGTTATATATTACAAGAATAAATCATGGTATTTTGGGGAACAAAGTTGATAATCGTTTAATACTTGGATCACTCACAATATGTTGTGAAAAAAGTAAAGATGTTATGAGAATAAAAGTGAAGTGTAAGATTACAAACTTGTAATATTTCATGAAAAAAGTGGAAATGTGAGAAAGTTGTGATATTCTGAAATTTAAATTTGACCTGCACGCATCATCAAGCTTATTCCCTGCTGTGTGTTCAATTGCCTCCTGCTATGAAAAATGACAATATTCCCTAAAACCCAATAGACAACAAAGGTTGTTCTTAAGGTTTGATGTTGTGAGAGAGGTCAGATTGTAATATTGGAATAGTGTCTCTGTTTCTCTGTCTAGAAACTTCTTATCAATGCTGATATCTGAGACTCTGTGTGGCTGCGTACATTATGTTAAATGATGAATCCTCAAAGAGATCATCCGTCCTTCCTGTTTGTTTTATGTAGCCACACACTTCATCTGTTTGTGCGTGCTGGAGTGTTGTTATATAAGGATGTCACATCACCCTTTTTTTTTCTTTTTTTTTACCAAAGCGCAGAAACAGAAATGTATACATTTTGTTTTCCTTGTATTTACATATATGAGACACAGTGAGCAGTGAGCCAGCATGATATTGGGCGGGGGAAATCACATTTTGATTATGGTTGTATAATATATGCATTTTTATTGTTATTGTGATAATTTAAATTTTTTTTAATACAGTATATCACAGATGGACAAATTTAATTAACAGCCTTTGAGGTGAACAAATGGCAAGGAGTGGTGTTGGAGAAGGATATAAGGCGAACACCACCCTGATCATAGTTACAGTGTGTGAGAAAAATGTTTGTGTAATTCACATGCCTCAATTGTAATTAGCTGTGAGAAATCAGAATTATGCTTTGACATTACACACCTCAGCCTCTGATCTGTTGCATCACATATTGTCCTCCAAGAGGTTATTGTACATTGTAGCATTACTACATTGCACTGCATTAATGAAAAATCGTCCCATGTTGTCTGATTCAGTTTGAAGTATCCAGGATGCCTTGGTAGTTGTGCTGTTCTTATTACACACATTATCGGTGTAATATTCCATAAGATTTTTCTCTTGCAGATCCTTTCCTGTTCTCATTAAATTATTCTGTTGTGCTGTAATTTTCTGTCTGGTATAGCTGTAAATTACATCATGTCCTACATAAATACTGTCTAAATTACAGTCAACAGATTAATTTGTAAACAGCTCACCACAAAATCCACCTTAAGTGAGCGTGAGTGAATTTTATTGGCATTTTTGTGGGTTTTCTAAAATTAATAACTTCAGATTGTGCCAGACTTTGGCTGTGGCCAAAGTGAGTTCCCAAATCAGCACCGCTGAGCCATGTCAGGGTGGCGGTGGGTCATTGGATGAAAGGCAGGGTACACCCTGGACAGGTCACTAGTCTGTTGCAGAGCTGACACATAGACAGACAACTCAATCACACTCCCATTCACACCTATGGTCAATTTAGATCCGGTGAGTAATACAGGTGTAGGGAGAACATGCAAATTCCACCTAAAAAGGACCACGGGCCAGGATGTAAACCCACGGCCTCCTGGCGGTGAGGCAACCGTGCTAATCGCCATGACACCATGGTTAATGGTTTCTCTAACAGAGTCTACTGTTTATCTGTAAAACACTAAATGGGGCTGAAGAATGTGTCGCATCATTATCGTTATCATAAGTCATTTATGCAGTGAGTGCTGGCATGAATAAAATCTTAGAGGCTAAGAAACAGCTGAAAGTGGAGCTGGAGAAGGATTTAGGATGTGTGTGCTTGACAGTACACTCATGCTAAACTTCACTTTTTGACATATCATCAATAACATGCTGAAGCCTGAAAGCAAAATTCTAAACTAAGTGTGTGTGTAATGTGTGAGTTTTGTGAATGTAATTTCAAGATGGTAGCAACCTGGGAAGAAAATGATCTGATCAAATGATGCAGCTTGTCTGTGATTGGTCCTGTGGAATTATACTTGGAACGAGAGAGAGAAAGAGAGAGTGAGTTAGCGAGTGAGGAATTTTGTGAATGTGCGTGGGTGAGGTGTGTGTTTCTCCACCCACTCCTCAACACACACATCTGGAAACCATCACAAACATACACACAGAGATAGGGGCGCTTGGGGGCCGGTGTGGCTCTGTGACTTCATGCTCAGCTGTGTGTGATCAACAACAGAAACACCCCATTTTGCACGTTTATTAAAAACCTCAATTAGACTGCGATTAAGATGAATTGGTCTCAAGCACCATGTAAATGCCATGATGCGATTAAAATCAGTACAGATCAAAGTGTGTTTACTCTGAGTAACAGATGTAGATTATGTGATTGTAAATCAATTTATTCAGGCATATAAACATCTTCACCAGTGTAAAACATTTTGTTAGACTCTCTCACGCTGTGATTACGCAACATCTTCGTAGAAAATTATGTGTCCTTGCATCTTTTGGCAAGGGTGTGTACAAGGAAGGATCCGTCATTCTTGATGCTTCATGTTTAAGTGTAAACGAGTCAGGTGTATTGTATTCTCCTCATATGAGTTCTTGTGTTTGATTTGTCAGCACAGCACAGCTCAGGAGGAAGTTGGCTTCTCATCAGCTGTCCAGGTGGCCATGGCCCAGCCAAAGGGATTGTCACAACCACATATTACAATAGCATTCATGAGCAGGGTTCGAGCTCAGTCTTACGGTTGAGAGGCTGTGCACAAGGCTACTTGTGTAAAAGTTGAGTTGACGTTGCTTCAGGGAATAAGGGATGGAGTTTTTTTTTGTTCAGTACTGGACAAACCTGTATATAAGGGATAAGTGGCAGCTCTGTCACCAGAGTTGGCTTGACATTTGATGCCTGTTGAGCTGCTGGCCATGTGACCTGCTGGCCATGTGACCTGCTGGCCATGTGACCTGCTGTATTTTCTCATCTTTTAATTCAAATATGTAATTTGGAGTTGTGGTTGTAATGAGATTTAACCATCAAAAATGCAACCTGTGAATGCAGCATACCTAAACATGCACACATTTTGTTTCATTAAGGATGATTTGTATAATTACACAAAAAAATGCACAAATCTGAGAACTACTAACAAAATCTGTTCTCTGCATTCCACCCATCGTGACTATGTGGATAGCAATAGAACAGCACCAGCTGCAGATCTACGTGGACTGTTCTGCCTTGACGGTGGTATGTGCTCTCTTGAGTGCCTTCCAGGTTTTGGGTGAGAGAGAGGGGAATAGTGCTCGCTCTCTCTCTTTCTGTTTTTGGTTAGAGGTTGCTAATCACAGTCTTGTTTTAAATCTATTTTCTTTCTCTCCAGGTCACTCGTCCAACATGGCTGACGCCGAGGTCTCCCTCTCCCCGGTTTTGCGGCCGCTCCGCCTGAAACCTTCTCACCCGGCCCCCCCGTCCTCCTCTCCCACCACCTTCTCCTGCCCATCTTCACCCTCCAGTGTATCTTCATCCTCCTCATCCTCCTCCTGCTCAGAGAGCTCCTCCGACTGCCCCACCCACCGCCACCACCATCACCAGCCCCGCCCCCAGCTTCACCTCCCACCGCCTCCTCAAAGCGAGGCGGCGTCCTCGCCCAGCGCCAGCCCCCGCAGCTCCAGCCCCAGCGGGAGCATCGGCAGCACCAGCAGCCTCGGCAGCAGCAGCGAAGGCATCGGCAGCAGCGGCACGTCCAACGGCAGTGACCCGCGAGGCCCCAGCCCTCCTCTGGACATCATCTCTGAGGATGCCATGGAGATGGACCTGAGCGTTGACCACGGTAAGCAGGGAGGGGCTCGTCCAGGATGAAGATGTGCTGAGGTGTAAACGCTGCAACCAACGCTACCACATTTTTGCTCATCACAAATGTGACCAGCAGTGTGTACACTTACGCCGTGCGTACTGCTCCTGCTGCAGCAGCTCTGACGTCGTTCCCGGTTTGAGGTCACTCATTCGTTATTTTTCAGGCGTTCTTCGGAACATCGCCGCACGCTAAAAGTACTTAATAAGTGGTGCACCCACAAATATCAAAGGTCAGAGAAACAGTGAAGAGTTCTTTTCTTCGCAGAAAAGCCACAATCTCTCGGAAGTGGTGATGAAAAAGGAGGAAGGCCGAATGTCTTGTAACTGCCCATATGGGGAAAAACCCTGCAGTGTCAATCATTTTTTGTTTAGTATTCCATTTATTTGGATATTCAAAGTCAGATTACATCATATTTTATTTGTAAATCACAATTCACATGAAGCTGATGAAGCTGTGGTCCTTTTCCTCAGTAGGGCTGAATTGTGTGGCAGCCTTCATCCTTTTCCACCACACTTAAATCTGACCTAAGCCGAGGTAAAGCGAACTAAAACAGATTATTTTATGCAGGTCCTCCATCATCAACTGGATAATGGGGGATGTTGAGGCACTCATAGATATTTAGTCAGAAACCCTCTTTTAGATTTGGATGCTTGGCGTGGCTTGGGGGCGTAAGGGTGATTGCCTAAAGAGCGCAGGGTTGCTGGTTCAATCCCCTGCTCCGCCATGTTGCAGGTCCCTGAACAAGACCCTTACCCGGCAGCTCCCAACAAGCGAGTGAGCCTTGCGTGGTTACCTCGGCTGTCGTTGTGTGAATGTGCATATGAATGGGTGAATGTGAGGCACCCATTGTAAAGCGCGGTCTCCAGGCTAGAAAAGCACATAGACATGCAGTCCGTTTACCATTGATCCTCTGTGGGAGATTAATTTCTTAGTTTTCTTAACCAATGCGAGCCTAAAATCCATTTAGCATTCATATAATCTATCAAACATTTCAGATGTTAACCTCAGGCTGAAGCAGATCATAGTGCTGACAGCGTTCAGCTGCTGCTATTCTGTGAAAGTGGAAGTGTAATGATTGTTTGATAAAGTTTTATCGGTGAATCATCACTGACGTGAACCCCGCCTCCCCAGGTATCCTCTTTAGTGGAAAAACGTTTTGTGATTTAACTTGTCTTCTGTTGTCAGTGATTGACCCAGAAGTGGCTCTGAAGGCATGCCAGGAAGTCCTTCTAAAAGTCCAACTACAGAACAAGGAGGGGCAGCAACAGCAAACACCCCCCCTGACGGAGCGCTGCAGCCCAAAGAGATGGAGTGATACCAGCTCCATCAAAGAGGAAGAGGAGGAAGAGGGGTTTGGGAAAGAGCTAGAAAAACACAGTAGTCACCCTCAGGAAGGCCCACCTCCTTCTGGACAGCCTTCCTTTGCACCACAGCTTCAAGCATCGTCGTCGTCGTCATCCAAACAGTCGTGGCTGTTGCGCCTTTTCGAGTCCAAGCTGTTTGACGTTTCCATGTCGATCTCCTACCTGTACAAGTCGAAGGAGCCGGGGGTCCAGGCCTACATCGGGAACCGGCTCTTCAGCTTCCCCGACAGTGATGTGGACTTCTACCTCCCACAGCTGCTCAACATGTACGTGCATATGGACACGGAGGTTGGAGATGCCATCCGACCGTACTTGGTGAGTCCATCATAAACAACTTTGTTCAGTTGGTTCACGTGAGCCTCTTAGTCTTAACCGGTTAGCAGCTCAGGATATCTTTTCTTCTTACTTTGAGCTGCATTTCTTGCCATTTAAAGTTCACTGAAAATTTTCTGATGCAAAAAACCTCAATGCTACCTTTTATTTCATTATTTAAGAGAATTAAGGCAGAAGGTGACGGGCTGCAGCGTTTATTTTCTTCCCTATCGAAGAGTCCCACTCTCTTTGAATTTTATTTAAGAACCGGTTTATTTTCCTTGCACTTGATTGCATGACAATGAATTGCTCATTCATTGAGGAAGTAAACACGGTGTCTCAAATGTAGGAGAGTGAGTTAACTTAGGTCTGGGTTAAGCTCCAACTCCTCCATAGTGAGTCAGCAGCAGTGTAATGCCGATGGGGCACAACACACATTTCCCTCTCCCCTCACACATTACATGTTCTCTCTCTTTTTTCTTTGGAGTCCCTCTCTCACTTGTGAGTGCTGGGGTCTGTCCCCCAAGTTGCTTAGGTTTTGTCTTTTAGAAATCCACTCTTTTATGTGGTTTCCTACCAGTAAATTGTCCTGACATGCAGCAACAGGTATTAATAAAGGCACTAAAAAGGTATTAAAAAGTCTTAAAGTTACCTTTCCTAAACCTGCAGAAACTGTGCTTCTCATTCAATTAAATATAAAATTAAATTAAATTAAATTAACATACTGCACAATCAAAATGCTCATTACAGTAACATTAAAATCTATCTTAAACTTGGATGTTGAACTTGTAATATTGAGATGTGCCAAGTCACATGTGGTCTGGTCAGATTTGTTGATGGTGGAGTTGCTCCATAATGTTACAGGACGAAAAAAATCCTCATTCATAACATTATTTAATGCAAAAAGTGACATTTTACAACCAAACCTAATGGTAGACTATAAATGGAAGTTGTGGGTAAAAATAATGAATTTAATTCAGACTGAACAAAAATTAACAGCTGATTTCTCTCTCTCGCTCTCTCTCTGCCTCCCCCACTCTATCATAGCTACACCGCTGCAGAGGAAGCATCACCTTCTCTCTTCTGTCAGCATGGCTTTTGGGCGCTTACTCTTCAGACATGCACATCTCCACTCAGCGTCACTCCAGAGGTACTAAACTCCGGAAACTCATCCTCTCCGATGAGCTCAACTCATCCCCGGACGCAAGCGCTCCCCGAGCAGCTTCGACTTCCGTTTCAGAGAGTCCCAAGACTTCGCCGTCGCACCGCCGCTGCCACCGAAGGCACCACAGCAGCAATGTGGAGGCGTCTCCTTCCTTCTCGACAGGCCCAGCTCCAGACAGCCCTGTCCCTGGGGAGGTCTTCGTGTCCCCCTCCAGGAGAACGCATCAGCGCTCCAAGTCAGATGCCACCACAGCAGGCAGCGGACTGGTCTCTGGGCTACGGCGAACAGGAAGTAACCCCAAGGTGGAGGTGGTCCATGAAGAGGTGAGGACTTTCACAGCCTTACGGCCAACTATGTCTTTAAATCTCTCAATCTCAATCTCTCAATCTCTCAATGTGACAGTTATAATTGAATTTAATCAAATTTTTACAAGTTTCAATTACAAATCACAGATTTCTGTAATTCTTATGTTTCTTCTAGGTAGGGGTGTAGATGTGGGTTTTTGAATGGAACCGATAATATAAAGAGGCCAATGACCGAAATGAGGCTGATTTGGTTTTCTTTTATTCTCAGATTTTTTTCAAAATGACATCAAATGACAATAATTAATAATTCTGAAGTATTTGAACATTAATTAAAAAAACATCTTTCAAAACACTTCAAACACTAATTAAACAGAAAAATCCTATAAATACTGTCCTTGCATACGTCTTATACCATATATCTGGTACCAAAATGTGATCTTCCATTGATGATGTCCAAACTGAGAACCAAATACTCAAAATCTGCCATTAACTTTTCAAGCCATCCTGCTAATAAGCAGACAGATGTTCAAACCGACACAGGAGAAAACAGATTGTCCTCTGGAGAGTTAAAAATTTGTTCAAGCCTATCTTCTACATCATTCTTTTTCTTCACTCATTAACTATAGTCTAGGAAGATGTTTTAGGATGAACGGTTTGTTTAAAGTTAACAAACGGTCAGTCTCGTTGTTCTAACCGTGTGAAGTGCAGATGAACACGCAGCATCGCAAATTACTTCAATAATAACTCGACCATCAGCTGACCATCATGGAAATCGGTGTTCTAAGAGCTCAGTAATGGATTCACATCGCCCCCCAGGTGCAGAGATCAGTGTTTTGCTTTTTTCCACTGCAATGGTTTAAACCTGCTTTCTGTTTTTCTTAAGTGTGTTTAATAGTTTGTTCATGTTTGTTTTTGCAGCTGGAGCGTCTGCGTCCTCAGCGGGAGTTTGTGAAGTCTCTGCTGTGCATCGGGAAGCGTTTGGCCACGCTGCCCACAAAAGAGCAGAAAACCCAGCGCCTGATCTCCGAACTTTCCCTGCTCAACCACAAGCTGCCCGCACGTGTGTGGTTGCCCACCGCCGAACACCAGCACCATGTCTGCCGCATCCCACACAGCCAGGCCGTGGTCCTCAACTCCAAAGACAAGGTAAATAAACAACACAACCACACAAAGAGAAAGTCACGTAATGCGCCTCAATTCCAAAGATATCATAAACAAACATCAAAGCAAAACGAAGAGGATGATGGTAAAATAAAAGGCAAATAAACAACAGTGACGATGAAGACAATAAACAAAATAACAATGGATGATGAAAACAAATAAACTGCAAACAGAGGTCAATTTAAACAAACAAACTGAAAACAGTGGATTACGTAAACAAAGAGCTAAACAACTACTAAAACACACTGAGGATGAGATAAAATGTAATCAAAGGATGAGGAAAACAAAAAACCAAATTAACAAGGTGAACTAACAGAAATAACAAACAGAAACAAATCAAATGTGGTTAACTACTACATACTGTAATCAGCAGCTTGTGTTTCTTTCATGCTGTTCCCAGTAAATCACAATACATAGAGATGCTAACATTTTCGTGTTAAGCTAGGCCATATAAATACCGCCTTAATTTGACCTCTCCTCCCCTCGCCTAGGCTCCATACATCATTTACGTGGAGGTTTTGGAGTGCACAAGCTTTGAGACGTCGCCCGTACCTGTTCGGATCCCAGAGACGAGGATTCATTCTGCCCGCTCAGCTGAGAACCTGGACTGTGCCTGCGCCGCAGCAGCCAACATAAACTGCAACGGGATGACATCAGAACACCGAGCTGGAAGTTTCTCCACTGTCCAAAACTACGACAACGACGATGAGGCCTGGGCCACTGACGACATCGGACAGCTGCAGGTGGAGGTGAGAGACAAACCAACTTTCTAAGCAACAGCACCACTTGGAGACAATTAGGAACACTGTATTCTACCATCAAAAAGAATTATTTTAAAAAGTGGTAAACAGTAAAGCTCTGCCACACAACAGTTCAATACCATTGTTATGGACAATAAAACAAAGGCCTGGAAATGCTTGGAAGATTATGACACATCAAAAACAAAACAATGAAGATACTTTTATGTCCGTGAATTTATTTGACAAATAAGAGTAGAAACCCTGGCTGTGTGTGCATGCTTCTGTTTCTGTGTGTTCACGATTATGTGCGTATTTGTGTTTCTGTGCTCGTTTGTCTTGTAGACGGAGGCTCAGACCAGCAGCAGTGATAACATCAGTCAGTTTTCCGTCGACAGCATCACCAGCCTGGAGAGCAAAGAGTCGGTGTTCATCGCAGCAGGAGACATCAGGTACATATACACACGTACACGCAGGCGCACACAGACACTGCACACTGTGTGTTTATAAAGAGAAATTAAACTCAAGCTGTTACTAGAGGACATTTATGCGTAAAACAATGTCATTTAGAAAAATAAATCTTGGACTGTGTCACAGAGGCTACGGAATAGATGGAGATCCCATCTTCTCGTACTTAAAAAAAAAAAAAAAAAGTTAGACTTTTGTCAAATGACAGCTTAATGCTAAAGCTATTAATCTCCCACAACATACAAATGTCTAATGAATAAGTCAATAAAACGTACCAGCTGTTGTCATGGCTGTGGTAACAGCCTCCGATGCTCTTTCCATTGTATGTAAATCTGTAAAATGGGCTCTGGGGTTGTAGAGCAATTTGTTGTTTCATCTCTACATAATTATCCTTGTGTTGTCCATATTAGGGCTAATATCGATCAAAGAGCTGTATTTAATAGTTCAAAATGGACAGATGTATGTAGGACCCACGAGCTTCTAGTATCTATTCATTTCAGCTGGCAGACCTCACAAGAAGTATTGAAATGACGCGCCATTTCTGGGACGCCTTACATGCAGCATGTAGTGTGAATGGTGTAGCCCGTTAATATGAGCCGTCACGCTCTGAAACCGGCCCAATAGAATGTGTCATGTCTTTGCTAGCTGTGATGCTATGATTCAATAAACAGTCTTTGCTGATGACACAAGCCGTAAACATTCATTGTACTTATTACTTATTTTATTTATTTGTTACATAGACGTCGTCTGTCGGAGAATCTGGCTCAAACACAGACATCGTTCAGGAGAGACCCAGAGGATCCGTCTGCTGTCGCCCTCAAAGAACCCTGGGAGGAGAAAGTCAGGTCAGTGTGTGTTCCTTTCTGGCTGGAGAGGGACATGTCATTGTGACACACTGTATTCATAGGCTAAACTACTAGCGGTGTAATGTTTTATCAGTGATACTATATGCATCACGATACAGTACAAGGACAATATTGGTTCATTTATATTGGTTCGATACGATTCAATGCAATGAAATTGTTATCCTAACTATTTAGCCAAAAATTCAATCTGTATCAAATACATCAAACGCATACAATCTTGTGATAAGCGAGATTACAATTTCCTCGACGCATGTAAGAATTAACGCAAAATCAAGCAAAGTATGCAATATTTGCAATTTTGCAAAATTCAAGCCATAATGTCAAAATCTGTAGCAGTAATAAAAAGCCATGCGTTAGAGGTCATCAATATATTGAACAAATGTATTTTCTTTGAAATAATATCATTCGCTGCATACATTTTGATTTAATCTAAAAGTTGGTTTGTAAGCTTTGTTTAAAATAACTCATTTTTTTAGGGTTAGCAAGGCAGTTAGCAACCTCTCCTCTCATGAATACATAAAGTCGGTCCTGAACCAGAACCAAGCCACCAATTTGGTAACCAACCCCTCACAATAAGACCACACAAACTCCAATCATCACACTTCCCTGTGTCAGTCAAATCGTCGTGGATGATTTGTAAGAGGCACATTAACATGGGTCATTTGTGTGAAGTTCACTCCAAAACCAGTCTGAATCCTTGCAGCAGGTTCAATTCGAAACCCTTTCCAAACTTTATTTCCGGCTTGAAAATAACTTATCGTTATCACATCATCTAACATGTTATTGCACATAGAAATTTTTCTCCATAACATGCAGCATCAGTGGTGGTGATTGATGATGATAGTTATGTGATTGATTACAATGACGTGGGGATGATAGATGATGACGCTGTGATTGTAGGCGGATCAGAGAGGCGTCTCCATACGGTCACCTGTCTAACTGGAGGCTGCTGTCTGTTATTGTGAAATGTGGCGATGACCTGAGACAAGAACTGCTGGCCTACCAGGTCCTCACTCAGCTACAGGTACTACTGTAATACTACTAATGCTTGCACGACATCCTCACTCAGCTCCAGGTACTACTGTAATGCTAGTACACATAGATTACACATGAATGTATGAGTGTGTGGTGTTTGTACTGTTTTCAAAGAGACAAATTCCCATCAGCAGCTTTGACGTGTTTTGTATTTTGTGTGTATTTTTTTGTTTCGTTCTGATTACCATGCTGGGTCCTGTTCTGTGTTCTCTACAGTGGATCTGGCAGCAGGAACGAGTTCCTCTATGGATCAAACCATATAAGATCCTGGTGATGTCATCAGACAGTGGGATGATCGAGCCTGTCCTCAATGCCGTCTCTCTGCACCAGGTACTGCATTGCACTGTGGTTACACATGCTAGCTTGTTTAGTCCGTCATCAGTCATTTGAGGCATGAGAATGGTGCAGGACAACATCAGATCAGGTGATCAGATCAATTTATCCTGCAAGAAAGCAACTATTTTGTTATCTTATTTAAGATTTGCTTTTATCATTAAAATAACATGTGGCGATGGCACCCAATCAGTTTATTTTTTGCTGTGGTTCCATCATTTTCAGGTTAGGAAGCAGAGCCAGCTCTCTCTGCTGGATTACTTCCTTCAGGAACACGGCAGCTACACCACTGAGGCCTTCCTCACTGCTCAGAGAAACTTTGTACAGAGCTGTGCGGGATACAGCCTTATCTGCTACCTGCTGCAGGTCAAAGACAGGTACAACACAGCTACCAACGCTGAGCTAAATTCTTATACTCTGGACAAAGCTAAGCTAGGTTCATTTCCGGTGTTTTAATCGTGTTTTGTTTTTCTTACCAGGCATAATGGGAACATCCTGTTGGACTCTGAAGGTCACATCATCCACATCGACTTTGGTTTTATCCTGTCCAGTTCTCCTCGGAACCTCGGGTTTGAGACATCCGCCTTCAAACTCACCTCAGAGTTTGTCGACGTGAGTCTGGAACATTTTTCTTTATAATTATTCTATTTGATGTTTAAGTAATAATATTGATAATTTCATGTATTAGTAACTGAGACATTGATAACTACAGTAAGTGATAATCCTATAAAAATAACCAAAGTTAACATCACCTTATAGGATTTTTCATAAATCATGGCTGACGGTAGTGTGAATGTTTGTTCAGCTATCCAGTTTGGTTTAACAAACCTAAAGACAAGAGCAGAAAACACGAGGAAAAAAGGGGAGAAAACTAATTATTGACTCCTCGCTCCTAATGACATCACACTGATTTGTTTGGGAATGATGGGTGACATCACCCCACTGTAACATTAAGGTGATGCATTTCACATGGAATTATCAGAGTGGTTGTTCACCAAACTGCTGTTATTACACCTTACAAACACAACAAGTTAGAGAAGACAAAGAGGGTAAAACAAAGCTAATGCCTCACTCGCAACACAATTTTAGCCTAAATTTCAGCTCAATAACAAACTTTGTGTGATGCCAGACAAAACCCCTGATTAGCAGCTCACCAGGAAATGGTGGGCATGGAACCTAACGTATTAATTTTATTTTGTTGTTGTCTATCATTCATGTTAACTTTAAAACTCACCTACTCACTCACACACTGAAATGTAAGACAACTCTGTCATTACTGCGAATTACACCGTAAGGGGCATAGGGGCATAGGGATTATCCCCGTACAGTCTTAAGACTTGCATTCGCAATAAATGTGATGTGAATTTTTCAGCTTTTCACTCCAACAGCCAATATATTTTTCTCTGTCAGGTGATGGGGGGTCTGGATGGAGACATGTTTATCTACTATAAGATGCTGATGCTTCAGGGGTTGATTGCAGCCAGGAAACACATGGAGAAAGTCCTGCAGATTGTCGAGATCATGCAGCAAGGTACAACTTTACTCTGTGGTAAATCAAGAGAATGTTGAGCAGAGCAGACTTTTAAGGCAATCACAGATCCCAGCTTGGCGATTTACTGCTCAGAGACCAAGGACGGTGGGCCAATAAATAAACTTAAAAAATCCTTTGAAAATTACTTGAACATTTGACACTTGTTATGACCCATAACTGTTACCCAGATGGATGAGATTGATTGAGGTTCACCAGCTGTACATCATATTGACAACAAATTTGGTAGTTTCTCTGCTTGGACTGCACCAAAAATAATTCCTGTCTCAAACAAGCAGACGGCAAATTCATCAACCATGAGTGACGCTTAAATGTCAACTAATCTTTCCGCTATACCATGAGGTCACGAAGCCTTACAGCAGCCCTCTAGAGATTCAAACTGCTGATTCAAACGATTGTGTTGATCACCCTTGAGAGGCACTGACAATGCTCGTCTAACGACATCTGATAAGGCTCGAATTCACGCCAAATCTGAAATTAGTTGGCCTCAACCAATTCTAGGTTAAACTTGCCCACGTGTCTGCTCGCTCTATGTCTGACAGTAGAAACAGGAAGTGCATTTGATTGTGTTTCGTGTTACCTTTGTCCCCCGCAGGCTCCCATCTGTCGTGTTTCCACGGCTCAAGTACGATCCGCTGCCTGAAGGAGCGTTTCCACATGAGCCTGACCGAGGAGCAGCTGCAGCTCCTCGTGGAGCAGCTCGTTGACGGATCCATGCGCTCGCTCACCACAAAACTCTACGACTCCTTCCAGTACGTCACCAACGGCATCATGTGACCTCATTGAAGGGGACATTTATAATGCTTTCATTCAAGAACATTCGGGAGCCCTGCAGGAAGCCTGCAGATGATCTGCGCTTCTGTGGAACAGAATAGTGATCATAAATCAATCGTGCATATTTCTGGTTTTTGTTTGCAAAATGATAAAACTCTAATTTAACTCATTTATTCATAACAAAGGCAACAGTTGTGCATATTTTTGTTTTATTCACAAGTTGCAGTTGTTACGGTTACAACTTCATCATGACAAGTAAGTCCAATTTACATGCTGATTTTGTCATTTTGCGCATGAAAAGAAATGCGAGTGATTTTTGACATGGCTACATTTCATCTTATGTTACAAATGGATTCTGGTAGGAACATGACAAACGATCGCAAATGATCTGCTGATCTTTTTTTTGTTGCTGCATTCATGTGCTGTAAGGATAAATAAATCAAAGCAAAAGGAAAAAAGCACAAAGTGATCTAAAGCTATATTAACAGATTTTTACCTGCTTTTCTTATTTTCACCAGATTTCAAATCATAAACAAAATGTACAAACTAAATTTTATTCAAATTTTTTCCCATTTTCTTGCCATTTAAAAATATTTATATTTAAGTGGAGACCATAAAAGTAAAATATTTTCAGACATTGCACTTAATTAAAATGTTCTAATGTTCAAAGCGTTTATCTGGTGAAATAAGAAATGCAATCAAAATTTAAGGCTTTCATGAATTTGATCCACAGTTGTTGCGTAAGATTTTGCTTTTCTTAAACATAATGAAGTATCAGCACATGGACGCAGTAAATTTGTGTTATACTTGAAGGATTTGTGGGCGTGTTTAACACGTTGCTCACTGATTTGAGCCAAAAGCTTATGGATTTATGCAAGAAGCACCAGAAACTTGACTGGAAAAGATCAACTTTCCTCCTCTCTGATTGGCCCAAAGATACATTCCAGTGATTCCCATGGCCAATCAGGAGAGGCGGCCGAGTGGATTGGAAGGATGGTCAGTAATGCGTTTCCTGAATATGTGAATGTTTTATAAGACACTAAAACATTTTCAGTATTTTTATTATTTTATTATTGTTACGCTGCAAACTCTTTGACCTTATTCCAGAATATTCCAAATTATGCCTGAATCGCCCCCATGTTTTACGTTTATCGTTTCATTTATTTTATTTTGTTGAATTTGCCTTTTATTTACAGACAGCGCCATTGTAAAAAAAAAAAAAAAGACTGAATGACACATTTTAGGTTGTGAAAAGCTTGTGCGGGTTTCAGAGAAACCCGATCATTTTCTACTCGATTCTAGATAAAATGATTGATTGAAGATAATTAATTCTCCAGCATTTGATTCTAAAATCAAGTTTCTTAAAGATCTCAACACCTGATTTCCTGAAGATTTCGTGGATTTAATCCGAGGGTGTTTGTAGAAAGTTCAATGTGTTCAGCAACTTTCTTTTTAAAACATTACTAATTGTTTTAGGATGAGGGCAGCAGCCAGTTCATTAACTGTTGAAAATAGCCTCTAAAAAGCTAAGTAAGTATAGAATTAAATGTACAAATGTATTGAATGCTGGAATAAGGCCGATGCTTTGTTAACCACTAAAAAGCACAGATCGTTGTTAAAGCATCAAGTGACCTTTTGCAAAAATTTTCCTTTAAGCTCCACTGTGCTTATCGAAAGGTTTGCTACACTAAAGTTTACAATTACATTTATGTTGTTCGATCTGTGAACGTGAAAGTAAGTCACAAGTGTTTCCTGTCAATTTCTTGAGTGTCATGAAGTTACAAACTTATCAATGCAACAGGAGGGACGAAGGTGTTCACAAGTGCTTTAATAATCACGTTTGAATGCGTAGGCAACAAGTCCTCACGCTGGAGTGTTTTCTTCCACAAGTCGCAGTTTCAATATCAGATCAATAATTGAAGTTCTGTCTACCAGATTATTTCCTGCTTGGTCAGCAGGATTGACAGCTGTTTTTTTTCCTTCCTCCAGAGTTCTTTGCTGGTCATGAAGCCCAAAATGGCCTGTCAGTGGCATAGTTTGAAACTTTGTGGCGTTGAAATTCTCACCAAAATCTGTCTGTGCTGTGTTTAAAGATAAAGGCTAACTCTACCCTATATAGAACAGACTTAGCCTTTCAGAATAAAATAGTCTATGCAAGGTGATTTTATTCTGAAAGGCTTAGTAACTGATGTAGGGAGAAAGACTGACTGTGCTTTTATCAGGGCGTTTGGGGGGCTTTTATTTTGAAATGACAGCTTTGTCCTGTGACAAAGAAGTTACTGTTGCCTTGTCATGAGAAAAACATAGCCTAGACGTTACGGTCCAATGTACATACTTGTTCTCATTTTGGGCATAAAACCAGCAACCATGTGCTCAGTGGTGACTCACCCTGAACAGGAAGGAGGCCAGGTCACATGACCCACTGCATGAGAAGAGACAGCCTGGGGAAATCAGCCTGAGGGAGACAGAAGGAAACGATAAATTCTCTTAGGCCTGTTAGCGATTGAAACTGTTTTACAGCCATGTGGAGGAAAGCACAGCAGCCTGTTGGAGTTTGTCTCTGACATTGAAAATTTTTGTTGTGAAATGTGAAACATCTCATTTCTATACGATTCATAGCAGAATGTTGAGCCTTGTGGGTAAACGATGAACTTTACTTTTTTTGTTTGTACAGTTAAAATGCTTGGATATCAAACTGTGTTTCCCTGGAAACGCAGCGTCAGTTCTTTTCCTGTCTGAGTTCGGAACTCAAACGTTTGTATTTATGACTTCACTGCATGAAAACTTCAATAAACCTCAAACTGTTTGTTGGTTATTTTATTTCTTAAGATGTTTCCAAAACCACAGCCAGATTCAAAGATTCATCACTGCTTTGCCAAGATTGTCTTCACGACTCTGCTTCTCACTTATCAAAATTACAATCTCCGTTAGATATTTCAAGACGTTTCCTTTTTATATTTTATCATTTTCCATTCCACCATTTGCGTAACATACAGATTAAATCTCGGCGACATGTTTATAGGTTATGGCTCCTCCTATTGATCCTATTTAAATCACTACCAATCACCCTAATCACTGCTGTCAGGAGACAAAGCAATTCTCAAACAGTATTTAACAGGAGCCATAAAGTACAAAAACAAAAGACATCCATTAGAAGATAAACATTTTTACGCATCTTATTCCATAACCTATTGTCAACACATTTTTTCTTTGACATTGATCCTTAATCTGAACGAGCGGTGGCGTTGTGTCGTTTTGTTGTTGCAGCGAGCTGCAGAGAACTCCTCATGTTTCATTACTGCCTTGAGAAGGTGGAGATGTTTGACCTTTGGCCTTCTTTGTCACTGCAGTAGTCTTATTTCAGGAAAATGGCTAGACTCAGAGAGGCCACTATTTCAGGGTCCAAATGATTTACTGCTTTTAGAGCAGTTAGAGATACTTTACTCCACACTTGACATGCTGTTATCACGAACCTGTGTCATCAGCAGGGGAACTTTAAGGTTTTGACGACCACATATTCACATCAGCAAAAAAAAAAGAATCATTGACATTCAACCTTTTTGCTCTGTCCCACACTTCATGTTTTGCCTCATCACACAGGGCCATAAGCTTGTCACGTGTACATTTACCTCATTCACAGTCCATCACTCAAAGACAATGGTTTTCTTGAGCTTGGACAATTTTAGTCTCTTTCCTTTTGTAAATTGTCTCTTTTCGTCAATTTCAGTCTCAGTCCAACCAGTTCATCGTCAGTAACGAGTCGCGAAGTTGCGCATTTTCCCTCTTCCATATTTACATTAAGGTTAATTAAATCCGCACTACGCCCTAACTCGCGCACTTTAATACTTGCATCCAGTACTTTACTTTATTTAGGCTCATTTTGTGTGTGCACATAACTATACAATCGCCATTTAAACGCTTTTGTCAGCGTTGAACTTACCCAAAACGTTGGCCGGCGAAGGTGAACCGACGGCCCGGATTCTTCTTTTTCTATCCTTTCCATTGTGACACGTTTATTTTCTCACCACGCGTCACACTCGGAACTGTCCATCCTTCTCTTAACAAGTTTCATCACGAAATAGAATTTAAATAAAACTAAAATCGGTAACAGAGCACATGTCGAAAAGCTGTTTGTTTCTCTCCTCATCAACACCACCTGTCATTAATGACATGAATCTACCTGTGGCCATTCTCAGCCTTTACCATAGACCCTTAGCGCCCTCTGCTGGTATGGAGAAATATAACAACAGAAAATCATGAATGGCTCTGATGGATTATTTTTGCAAAAGCTGACTGTAAATTGTCTTTAACCGGCTCCATTGTCAATGCCAGCATAAATCATCACACAAGCTTGCTCAATTTAAGTTAAAAATAAAAATAATTTTTTAGTTGTCTAGTAAATACTATAAATTGGAGCAATAGAGGGAGTAGAGTTGTGCTGAAAATTTTTTTATGTTTCCACAACAACAAGATTAAAAGTTTTTGGTTTAAAAGTTCAAGTTTTAGTTTGTAAAATCAGCTAAATAAACAAACAACAGGAAAAGTGAATTTACATTTTTGTTTTTACTGATATCAGATTAATTCCAAAGCGAACAGACATCAGTTTGTTAAAGACGGGGACTAAGCCCCCACAGAGCCATGCCGGGAAATTTAAGTGCTAGACATCCCTTAAATCCATGTGAAGAACAATATCTGATCAGGACACAGTTACCCGTTTTGGACTTAAATCTGTGGAGGACATTTGGAGGATAGCATTCCTCAGGTTTCCATCATGTCGTTCTTTGAAACATAAAAAACAGTCCCACTGGGTGTGGATATGTCACGATACCCTATATAACACCACAACCAAATTCATCTGAAGTGTCTCAGTCATCATCATTAGAGGAAGAATCACAATTTACTGTTTGTACTTGGATCTGTAGTCACTATATATTAAACTAAAAATTCCTCATATGAAATTTAACCTGAAATTATTTCCAGACATACAAATAGATTTTTCTGCCATTTCTCTCTGTTTAAAAATGTGACCACGTATTAGTGCCAAAAAATGGAAACCTGTCCAGGACAAACTCATAATAATTCTACAAAAATGTTACAACAATGAAATGACAGTATTTTCAGTCATATTTACTATTTTTCTTGAAATACTACAACTATTCTTGTAACATTTTGATTTCATTGCTGAAATATTACAACTTTACCCTCTTAATGGTTCCACCTTTCTTGAAATACTACTTTATCGTCATAATACTACGAGAATAATTGTAACAATAAAGTAATATTTTGATTTTCTTCTTTCAACATCTTGACTCCATTCTGTGGCACTGACATTCAGTGTTAAAACAGAGATTACAGAGGTCACTTCTCCCTTACAGCCCTTAATTTTTACAAACCTTCCAAATACACAAAAACACAAAGATACCAATGAAGTTATTGAGTCCTGTGGTGGTCAAACCATCGACCTTTCGTGTGTGCGTGCGTGCGTGTGTGTGTGTGTGAGTTTGCAGAGCAGCAGGGTTGTGGGCTAGCGATGGCACTGAGGATGATGAAGAGGCTATAAGATGACACAGTCTGAGTCTTTGTCTCGTCTTCTGGCTCCGCCCTGTGGCACCGCCTGACCTCTGACCTGAAAACACAGAGGGAAAAGATCGATCGAAATTTGATACAATATATAGTATATATTGTTAGTATTGTTATCTTTATTCTTCATATTGTTGTTACTGTAAGTGTTGTTATTATTGTTATTATTTATTTTATTGTCATATAATGTATTTTATTTATTTCTCACAAACTCAAGGGTAGGGCACCAATCATTAATATCTGAATGGGAATATTTGAGTAATATTTGAGTACCGCAAATTATTGTGTCATGGAAAATACACGATCGCATCTAAATATAAATATACATGCATATATGTGTTGCTCTTGATGTAATCCCTTTGCCATGACTGTATAAACAAGTACTTATGCATATCAAGAACAAGCGAAAGGAAATCAGAGATGCCGTTTCTGTAGCTGCACCAACTGATGGGTGAGTGGCACCATAAGTCTCCATTTTGCTCTTTATATTCCTTGTCTTTTTAAGAAAAAAACGAACTTTTTAACTCCCGTTGTTTATTGGTAATCAGATATTGGGTTTTTTTGTCTGTTACCTGATGCCTGTTGCCTCACCTGTGGCGTTGCTTGCTGCTGATCCTGTTGCTGTTGTTGCTGGTATTCCTCCTGCTGTAGCTGTCGAGCCAACTCCAGGTCACTGAGGGGCCCCGGGGCCCCATCTTCCTGCTGCTGTTGCTGCTGTTGCTGCAGGGACACTGCTACCAGGTAGTCCTGCAGGACGCACATGCACACACACTTTAAGTCTAAGAGAACTAACATTCAAATGTCTGTGCTTGGTTGCATTTGCGTACTGTAATCAAAGTTATTGTGCTAGTCTATAAACATTAGTTTATATATTTTGGTTACTGATACAATAAAATTCACGTTGACGCATTCTTATGTTCTCCAAGTAAAAGCCATCAGTTGTCATAGTTATATTTTCTGTAAACCTTTTAAAAATTATTGCTGTTCTTTCCCCAATTCACCCTATTTTTTTTATCACTCAAAATCCATTAATTCTTGATCATTTCTTTTCTTTCCACTCTGTTTATGACATTCACTTCATTCCATTATTTCAGTTAACTCCAGGTTGTAATCTCATGACAATATTTCATTCTGATTTGTGTAATAAAGACATATTCATTTATAATACAAAATGGTTGTTGGTATCCCTCATTAGTAAAACGAAAATGCTTCAGACAAATTGACTAACTGATAAAATTATAAATGAGAATTACATTCAAATCACCAGTGGCTGTGCTGTGAAATCCAATATTTAATTCATTTCTATGTCTTCACTGATTTACCAATGGTGAAGAGTTATGTTGCAATATGAAGCACAGAAAACAGTATCATAATAACAAAAATAAAAAACAGTGTAGTGTATAAAGTATTCATTATCACGTTCCCTCACACTAACAGTGTTTCACCTCCCGCTGATATCAGTGGTCGTACCTGCCAGTACATTTTGTGCACCGTTAGTGCACAACAAGGTAGAACATAAACAACCTATAGGAAACCTGTTTACTAACATGGGTGAAGTTATGAACAAATGGACACTGAGGACATGCCCCTACCTGGTCAATCTGTCTCTGCTGGTCCTGAGTGCTGGGTGGTAGGCTGGCAGCGGGCGGAGTTCTCTGCGGAGGATGACACAGCCTGAAGTCTGAGTCACAGAAGTTTCCGTCACCCTCAACGTTGTGCAGCGACTCCCAAACCAAACCGTCCTCCTGCAGGAAGCCCTGGTCCGTCACCAGCAAATACAGGTGACCCTGCACCAGGACACGCACAACATCACTAAACAAACAACCAGCCAGCGACAGCACAACTTATGCTGCATTTGTGTCTTTTGGCTCCATCCATCATTTAATCATTCCTGCAGAGAGACTTTGGCTGACAGCAACAAACGTGGCTGTTGTATCTGACACTTGAAATCAAAACCTCAATTAACCTTAAACTTATTCTCTCTCTAATTAATGTGAATAAACAAGAAGCTCACCCTAAGTAAGATCCATGCATTACATTCTTTCTCTTTCTATACGACCAATGAAAATGTAAAACATCATTACGTAGGTCGCAAAACATCATCGCATGTTAAAGGGACACAAAGCCATTTACTGATCTGATGTCATATATCAACTGGCCGACTTTGTTCATTAGTTCAAATTATCAGCTGTGAAATTGTATGTTTTATTTCTCCATCTTTTCTCTCACAATAATTATCAGATGCTGATGGACCTCTGTACTACGTATGTACATGTACTGCATTAATATTTTTTCTAAATAATTGAGGTTGACAGCCCTAGTTAGTGAGTTTTTACTTTGGCACCGATATACGAAATGCTATTAAAGGGGAGCTTTAGGGTCTAAAATGTTCCAGTAGAACGTGAGCACCAGAGAAAGGCCGCACCCATTTCTCCAACAGATTCAATGACCTCAGCAGATGCAGTAAACGCAGTAAACATGGAGTTTTGTGTTTGTGCGTGATGTTTGCATTGCACTGCTGCCTTACCTTGTGTTTAATCATGGTACTGAAGTGGTTGTTTCTGAAGAAGACCGACATCTCGCCCTCCTTGGCCGTGGTGTTCAGCTCACACAGGCCGTGATACGACAGCTGGGTCGCCGTGGACTCAAGGAACTGCTCTGCCACCAGGCCTGCAGGAGGATTGCACATGCAGACAACAGGAGTTGTTAATCCAGGTTTAAGATTCTGACCAATGGATTTCTAGGATAAGGAGGAGTAAAATGAAAGATCAACAACGCACTAAAATGTTTTGCCCTGTGTGGAGTTTTTAGGGTGTTTCCTTATGCTAATTGCCAGCTCTTAAAACATACACTAAGCTTATGATCAGGTGGGATTCATCAACACCATTGTCAGGGTGTGAACAAATTTGGTGCTCAATTCAAGAATCAGACATTGACTTTCCTTATTTTGTTTGTATGCCTTTCTGTACAGAGCAATGTAAGAAGAAACTGCAGAAACATTGATGAATGTTGTGTTGGACAATTTGGACCCGATGGTCCACACAGTGAGATTAACATGTAACAGTTTTCAGAGAAGTTGCCCTTATGACATCTTGTTAGTGTGTGTGTACTGATATATGTGTGTACCTTCACTGACTCGGCTGCTGTCTGTCGAGTGTTTGTAGTCGATAATTTTCTCCACCAGTTGGTTGTAGCTGAGCTTACCCACCGCTGACACCATCTCTGGACTCTGTACAGACACACACACACAGTCTTTGCACAGTTTTTAAGTTGCTATTATAAGCCTTGTATCAACACTAAGGCTTCACAACAAATGATCTGCATAAAACTGATATGTTCTGAGCCTGCACAGTAAAGTAGTGAGTAGGAGTGCAATATTTTACAGTTAGTTTTTCATTTCAGCCCAGTCATAACGATTACATGTGTTAAAACTTTTATTATACCATTATAAAGGCAACAGATTTCCTACATTGTGTAAAAACCAGGGCTGTCGATCAAATGGACAAAAATAATCGTGATTAATTGCATGCATTTGTGTAGTTCACCACGATTAACTGCAAATGTTTAATTTATGATAATTCATGACAGTTTTTGATTTCACGACAATGTTCAAAGTAGACCTCACTGGACAAAATATTCTTCATCCCAATGTATTCATTAGGAAGATGATTTAAGTAAAACAGCAATATTAAACATCAGCTGGGTGAACCAACTAGAATTCAATTCCAAAAAAATAGACTCAACGCCGAATTTTGAAATGAGTGACGTCTGGGACACTGCAACACTACAGTGTGTAGTGTGATTGTTGTAAACTGTTAACATAGGTTGAAAGTGATGGCTGACACTCAGCTGATCCATGTTAAACTCACTACTCATTTAGTCTGTGGATGTGATTCAGTGCACATCATGGTTGTGGATCACTGTGACAACTGATTGACTGGTGTTAAACCAGACTGCATTATGCCAAACTCAAAACTTATCAATCGATCCTCCCTCAATGTAGCTGTACTACCATTTACAATAGTGGATTTTGAT
Organism: Brotula barbata; assembly: GCA_900303265.1. NCBI lineage: Eukaryota > Metazoa > Chordata > Actinopteri > Ophidiiformes > Ophidiidae > Brotula > Brotula barbata. Next base: position 59,397 of record OMNV01002140.1, read on the forward strand.
TCAAGTTATTTATTCTTAAGAAGCCAAATATTTGTGTGTGTTTCTATATGAAGGGTTGATTAATATATTAAGAGCAATATGTGTAGTGTTTTAGTGATGTCATTTTATTCCTGAAATCTTTAATTCTAACTTCCACAGCTCTACAACTTGGACAAGAAATACAAACTGAGACCACATACTGACACTAATTGCGTTTTTATCTCTCTAAACTCCAAATTGTGGATTTTCTGCTTCTTTCTGGAACAAATAGAATCAGGATCAAATGGACCCTTGGTTTTTCGGCTGTAGTGATTCTGTTCAACCGAACACAGCACAAGAGTGACCACACTTAAACAGCTGTGAACCAAACAAACAAACACACATACACACACACACTTGTCAGTACCTGCGGATCAACCAGCCAGCCGTGGTACAGCGGGATGTCCAGCAGGTCAAACACGATACACTCTGGTGTGTATTCAAAGTCTGTCACACCTGTGAAACGCACGTTCACGTCCAGACCAGTAGACAGCTTAGGGAGGACCGCCATGGCATCACTCATATTCTGAACACACACACACACACACACACACAAACACACAGACAGAAATGTAAATACAGATGCTGTTTGTTTATTGGTGTGACTGTTTGATGACAGTGTGATCACGGTGAAACTGACAACTGTGTGTGTGTGTGTGTGTGTGTGGGGTGTGTGAACAAGCAGCCATTGCACTTTCCACCTCACACTCCTCCTCCCCCACGATGGGTGTGGAGGCTGTACTCTAGCTTGACTTGTGTTGACAGCTCTCTGACAAATGACTTCATTGTCTAGCACTTAGCGATAAAACTCCTTGATTTAACAAACTACTCGCAATGTTTCTCACTTTGAACAAAAGCGTCTGCCAAAGGCAAAAATGTAAATGTGAGTTTGTGTACCTGTTGGAAGTTGAGCTCCATCCCATCAGCCTTTTGTCTGGGTGTGACAGACAGCACACACTCTCCTACAGAGGACATAAAGATGCGATCAGCCTTGTTCACAACAACAGAAGACTGTGTTGATGGGTTTGTGTCTGTGTGGTTTACCCAGGTGAGCCATCAGGTCTTCAGTAGTGATGACTTCAGTCTGAGCTGGCAGCTCGGCCTGCACACACAAAACATGATCACAGTGGCAAGGCATACTTCCATATTTGACCCAAACATTTGGATGAAGTCAACAAAATGTCACAAATTAAAAAAAATATTGTACCAATTAAAAAAAATGCAGACACAGATGTCGTTAAAATGCCTCCACACATTTCCATCGACTCAGCTTTGATCACACACTTTTAATCAATTAGCCGTTAAACACTAAGGTGCTATTAGGCCACAGAACGTGTGGTGCCTGAACGAAATGTCTCCAACCTAACCAGATTGGAGTCTGTCTCAGTGCTGCTGCTTTAATTTGATAATGTTGTTATTGTCATCAGGCACAATGAGACGAAATAAGCAATTGGAACAGCACTGATCCGAGAAAGCAGATCGGGTATCGACTGATACTGATAAAAAAAAAAATGCCAGTTTGGGAATAGCTGCATTAATTGGAGATGCCGGCGCTCACACCAAACAACAGAGAGAAAAAAAACAAACAAATCATCAGTTCAGGCAGAGCAGAGTGTGCTAGTGATGTCCAAGCAGCAATACAATGAGTCCTTTGCATTCTTCCTCAGTTCAAACAAAAGTAAATAATTCACTACCACATCTTGCCTGTGGGCAAAATTGGCCAGTGTCTCATCAGTTGAAATACTCATAGGTGTGAATGACCACCTTCAACTTGAATACACACTTCAATCATCATTTTCAAAATACAACCTTTCATTGTCTCTTACTTCCCGGAATTAAATAAACTGACTGATTAATCTATATCTGAATGTGAGTTCCAGTCTGTAGTATTACCAAGCATGCACTTATTGAAGGGTGTGTGTGTGTGTGTGTGTGTGTGGTTTCATATGCCCATTGAAGGTTGGATTAAACTAGCTTCACACTTAACACAACCAGCACTGCATGCCCAAAAAACAGAATGCTTTGTAATTGTATACAAAAGGTCCAGTATGGGATCGATAATCTGTAACAAATCGCAAAATTCTGTACTCAGATTTGTATCAGGAATGAACACATGCTACTGTGCATCCCTACAAACAAAGCAAATACAATCCAGCATCAGCCATGACCTAATATTAGTAAACTCAGATAGCTTTGTAGGTCATGTGGTCGGGTCAATGAAGTCAATGTCATGTTTGTCAATGAGGTCACTCTCGACTATGACATCGTCCTCACCTTCCAGCGTAGGAAGAGCGTGTTCATGATGGCGAGCAGGGGGCAGGGTCCATTCTCACTCTGTGTGATGATTGGAGTCTTTTTCTCCTTCCAGGTGATCCATTTCACAAGGTAATAAGCCGGCATGGACGGTCCAGGTTCTGCTGTCGCACAGCTGGCAGCTGCAGGGGCCGTATCGGTGCCACCTGTGAATGGGAGGACAAACAGTCACGATTTAGAGAGCTAAATTCACAGTCACTCGACTGGGCTGTCTCACTTGGAGGAGCATTTCAATAAAATGAGAAATTCTGCTTTTGTTTGAAAGCATTCAGGGAAATATGACTGGTGTCCCATTCCCGGTTCCAAATTCCCATTTCCCTTTAACAGAAATAATTGCAATCAGACAAAAAAATGTGGCAACATATTGCAACTTAATGTTAAAATGAAAGTAATTCTCAATTATAATGGATAAGATTGTATAATTACTTGAGTTTAATCATTTGTCATTTAATCAAAAGGGGAAATGAACATTAATGATTTATGAGAGCTATCCCACACATACAACATCATACATTACAAACAAATTGAATGATGGGATTTCTGCTGGGTCACCTGCAGCTCCAGTAACTTCTCTCGTCATGTCCTCCTTCAGACTGAGAGCCTCGATGGACGGGGAGCAGCCCTCGGGTGCCAAAGCTGAGTAGGTTGAGGACAGGCCATCGTCCGTGTCCAAAAAGGTTCCTGTGGCTGTGATTCCCTCTGACAGCTCCAAGCTGGGGATGGAGAACGAGGCAGAGTCTGTGGATCCCTGTTGGTCATCAGAGCCATCTGCCATCTCCAAAGGGGAGCTCTCCTCTATGTCCACATCCTCACCTGGACACAAACAAAATGTTTAGAGAGCCAAAGTATAGAACATCTGCCTGGTGGACAAATGCATCAGTACATTATACATGTACTAAACATACTCATTATTTGCCTGTGCTGCAATTACACAAAAATGTGTGAGCGATAATCTTTAATTTTGCTCATGTTTTTCCTCCCCTGACTGACATCAAGTGGTAGCGGGGGTAATAATAGCAGGTGAATCAACAACCGCTCCCATACTTCCATGCAAAATGCAACTGTAGCAGGGAGTTGACGTCCCTTTTTGACATTCCCAAACTAATCAATGTGATAACGTTAGGAGCACAGATCAGCAACAGCACCAAAGATAAAGGATTAACCTCTGACGTAACCAAGCAGAAACAAATGAGGAATAATGATAAGCACATTTGAAGGAGAATGTCTAGTCAGTGTTGACACAAGACCTGGTGGATGACAGTGTGCTTCTTTAAATAGATTGATGCCTTCTTCTGAACAAGGCAGGTTTCTCTCTTTCCTTGGGTTTTCTGCCATTGTCCTTTTATGTTTGTTTAGCTAAACTGGGTATGAACAGCTGATGTTACCTTTCTAGGACATATGAACCACCCCTGTGTCATGTGGCACACCTCTGTCATGTGAGACAGACGTGTTTGCATCATTTTCCCGGGTATGTCAGGTAGATATACTTTATGAAAAATCCTATGCGGAGATACAGGCAAAAATGACAAAAAACATAAACAAAATACAATCAAATTACTTTTAAAACAAAAACCATGGGAAATTGTTGTCCCCTACCTGGAACATGTTGATTTATGTGGGGACGTCAACAAGTGACATCACCTTGCTATGATGGTTGCATTACACACAAAATAATGGAAGTGGTTCTTCCCCAACCTGATGTAACTATCACCTAATACCGCTAGATGTCAGCTCCAATCTCGTTATACACTGTATAATGACAATAAAGGGCATTCTATTCTATGAAGGGAAAACATACCTTCCTCCCCTGTTGCTCCTTCAGTTCCCGTGAGCTGTTTTTCTTCCTCTGTGGTTTTCGTCCCATTTTCAGAAATGGGCTTGGCCACTTCGTTCTGTATTTCAGTGGGTGCACATTGGTTAGCAATAGAGTTGACATCAGATTTTAGCATGTGGCCCTGGTCTTCTGTCGCCATGGTTAGAGCAAGGTCTTTGGAGACGTATTGCAGTACTTCTTCCTTATTGGTATGCTGGTCTACTGGTTCACATCTGGATTCGGACATGGGATCAATCGAGCAATCAAGGGTGTCAGTCTAAATATGATAAACACGGAGAAAAAACAAAGCCCAAAAAGTCCAGACTACGAACAAATATAAACAAAATGAGATATAGGAAAAATAGAGAAACGTCTGCTTCAAATGAAAAAATAAAATGAAAATTCACAATGTTGTTTTAAGATGCTTGGCTTGTTGGACGCGACAGACGTGAAGCTATGATCCCACGTTGAAACACAAACATGGCCACCGTAGGACCAAAGTAGGAACACCTGGTCAGAGCTTATGACAACTGAATAAAATTATCAATAAAACCCAATTGTGTGCTGAGATTACATCTGTCCACGTCTGAGTGTGTTTGTTAGTGCTGGTTCTGGGAACAGGTAGTCAGGCAGTGAAAGTGGTGTGATTTTCAGCACAACCGCAGTATGTCCACCATGGAACTTCACATCCATTAGTCAGAGCAAGGAGGATGAAAAATGTCAGCATCAAGATCACACCGGTGCCTCAATCTTTTCACCGTCATCTGAAAAGTCAACAAAATTGGTTAGACCACAGGACAACAGCCTTGCTCAGCATGACAGCACAAAAAAGGACACTGACTAGACTAGCTTAGCACAGACTGTGACGCAATGCCTTTTAGCTAGCTTCGCTTACTATGACCAGGGGTGTTCTTCGCATGTGGTCTAATGAGTTTTTGAGAATTGTTATTGATTTCACAGAATCCTTAATGTGTCTATTTGTGGGGAACCATCTGTTGTCGGTTCTGTTGCCAAAGCAACATGTCCATGAACTGAAACCTGCTGGGAACAAGTTTGTTCCATGGAAACAGATTTAGATCTCTGCTTTACGTGGTGGACCTGGTAACCTGCTTTACCATTCCTTGCGAGAAAACTATCCACATCGATGCAATAATAATATGAAAGGAATTCTAAATTCAGCAAAGACTGAGCCAAGATCTTCAGTACTCAGTATCAATACTCAAAGAGTATTGTACCACTAAAATTAAGACCGAAAAATCAATATATGTTGAATAAATTCAAGCATATTTCAGTGTGTGTGTATTTAATAGTTATATATTACAAATAAAATAATTTAACATGAGCACTAACCTATTATGTACGTCCACTTCACCACTGGACCCTGTGTGATGGTTTAAAAAAAAGGTATTTTATTTTTTTGGTAATGAATGATGATAAAACTTGTATTCCATCTGTTCAAAAGTACTATGAGCTACTGTTTGATGTAGAATTCAAATAAATATCAATAAAAACAGGATTATACAGACACAGTATAAATGCAGTGTTATCTAATTGAAGAGCCGTTTTGACAAATTGCTAAATTTCTGGCAGCTATAGCACTTGTTGATATTCCCAAATAAATGTAATAACACGAGGAGAGTGAATCTTAAATATTTGTCATGGCATGAATCATTATCATATCACTTCAACTCACAAACTCATTCTGCAGCCAACATTGTTTGAAACCTCACAGCTTTTTTTGCTCAAATCATAGTTGACACCAAAGTTTCTTAATATACCAAATATGTTAAGATGGATTTTCCATGTTCATGCAGGCAAATTAACAGGAATTTTGAGGGAACTTAACAATGCAAAAGTATAAACAAATTAAGAATTTTATGATGGCTTTTAAGGGGACTGATTCATTAATTTTTCAGTGACAGCCATTGTGTGTGCTCAATTAGACAGTTATTGAACCACTGAAATTGACTGTGACGCTTACCTCTTTCCCTTTTCCCTTGAAAGAAATGTGATTCCTTTTCCTAAATTTTTTAAAGCTGTTTGGTTCACAGTGCTCGAGAGGTTAAGCAGCCCTGAACTATTTGTTCAGCGTCCCCAATACCTTACTTAATTTTACAAGCGTTCGTTCATGACGTCATTCCCTCGTTTTGAAAGACGATAAAACAAAACAACAATTTGTCGCGTTATTCTTATTAATATTGGATGTCACCATTAGTTCGAGGGTAAACAGTGACAACGTCACTCAGTTTCTGTCAAACAGCGCTTACGTTTCTCAACAGACCACGACACACACAGCTGATCAGCGTCAGTCAAAGCGGTGAAACAGTGAATACTCACAGTGTCACTCACAATTTCACCATCACTGCTTCACACGGACTCAAAGCAGAAATCTGCTGATCAGCTTTAACGTCCAAACTCCCTGAGCTAGCACAGCTGCGTTAGCCTCCTTCGGGCCTCCTGGCAAACTAATATTAACAAATCCTTCATTGGGCCCTAAGTTCCGCACACCGCACACAGAAAAACCGACAAGGCCAGGTTAGTTGGCAGAAACTCCACTTACCTAAAGAGTGCCGAGCACTGTCAGGCGGCCATGCTAGCTGTTTACGCGAGTCTATGCCACGCCCATCGAGGGACGCGAACAAAAGCCTGCCAGCAACACTTCCGGTTAGCTTAGCCGTAACTTTTCAGTGTTTTTAAAAACAACAACGCAGATACGATTAAAACACTTTGCGCACCAGCATGACAGTAACTCGGGTGTCACACAAACTCACCAAATAACCAACGACGACAGCATGGATTTACAAATATATGTTCGTTAAGTTGCTAGACTACTACTATCTGCATCGCTGAGTTCAGATAAACAGTATTAAAAAGTTAAATGAAATTGTTCATGAAGCGACAATCAATATTTTTACCCCGAAAAACCTTAGGCACGCAGTTTCCCTATAACACAAAGGTATTCGACACTCCACATGACGCATACAAGAATAAATTGTTATAGTTTGTAATTAATTTACCTCGTTGATGACTGTCTGGGTCAATTTTGTTGAATAATTAGACACGTGTAACTACTAACGAATGAGAGATTTCAAAAATGTCCCAATCGATAACGACGAAACAAATATGGAGCTATCAGATTAAAATAAAGCCGTAAATTCGGTTCTCCGCCGAGCAGACACAGATAAACAAACACTGGATGGAGTTGTGCGTGTATACAGCTTTAACCTACGTCACTTTGTTTCGCATCCCGGTGAGTCCCCACCGGTTCCGTAACTTTGGTTTAGAATGTCAACACGCTCCGTTACTAACGAACAGTGGTTAAAGTTCGATCAAACTTTTATTACCGTGATCGTGGGTTAGGTTGTCTTCTATTTCGTGCTGTTTTAATGCGGTTGGTAAACAACAGAGTGCAGCACTACCGCCATCAACTGGTACCTTTTATACATACATACTGTATATGTATTCACACACATACTGCATGTATGTACATAGACGAAGACTTAGGAGCAGTGGCAGAAGATAAAACACGACAATATTGCAGAGTACGTTGACTGTTTTGGTGGACCATTTTGACGACATCGACCCATCTGTGGTGTGTCCCTTGAAGGTGCAGCAAGCGGCAGCAAAGATTATTTGGGGATCTCTTGCATTCATTTTGAATTATGTCACCGTAAATGCCACAAATAAAGGCTCATAATAGTTCTGTTGGTTATCTTTCTTTGATTAACTTTTTATGTACATTTTTTATTACTCCTTGCTAATAATGACATGTTTATCAGGAAATAACCATTAGGGCTCTACAGTTTGTTATGTATCAGATTTATTCCAAATTCTATTGAGTGTGGAAAACAACCAAAACTTTGTTTGCCCTTTTTTACTTTTTGAGCATGGTTTTATCATTTACCCAATAGTTCTTCCCATGTCTTCTAATGGCATTTCTTTTAACCTTTAAACAAAGTCTTAACAAAATACACATCCCTAATCTATGACTGATTTTACTGATTCTATTTAAGTGCTGTCCTTCCAGCCCCATTGGCTGTGTTAAAGGTGAACAAATGTCATGAATGTTTGCTACACTAACATGAAGTCTATGGCTTCAGCAAACAAAGATTGCAGTCCAGCCTGACAGTATTTTGACAGGATTGACAGCCAAACAGTGGAATGTACTCTTTGCCATGAGACAATAATAAGTCATCAGAGGCAATAGCAGGAGCATGCACCAGAATCAGTTTAGGCCAAACCACCATGCACAGCTTTGTGTTGTGGTGGTGTTTGTAGTGAGGGGGAAAATGACAGATTAGCACCCCATGGAGCGAAAAAAACAACAACAATATTTTGTGATACTCGTTCATGTAATGGGAACTTAACGACATAACTTGAAACCTGTGTACTTTTACATCATTAGAGACGGCGTTTTCTGTCACTTTGGGCCTTTTTAAGTTTGTTTATTTAGCCAAAGTGGGTCCCCCTTTGTCCGCACTTCCTCTATTCCCCACTAGAGGGCGCAGCCACTGTTCTGTAGAGGAGATAGATTTGATTTCTTTATTGGCCTTACACTCGCTCTAAGATCATCGCTACCCCCGTACCTTGTACTGTAAGTTATTAATCTTTACACAGAAATGTCACATTTGCTGAAAGTCTATTCAGTTGGAACATGGTCACAAGATGGCAAAGACATTCCACAGTGGGTGAAGGACGCAACACAGAGAGAGACACTGTAGTATCTCTGTGTGCCGCTAGATAGAGCTGTGGGATGGGGAGCCCTGCTCTCTCTCTGTCTCTCTCTCACACACACACACACACACACACACACACACAGACGCCGACACAACACACAGGGAGGATGCTGACGGTTCTCAGACAACGGACTTAGATGTGAGGAGAACCGGGAGGAAACACCGACATACGCTCCAGTAGACTATCTGACCGACACCGATCCACCGGCGCCGGACTGAACCACCGTGGGGGCCAAAGGCTGGATCTTACCGGTCCGGGCTGAGAATTACCGAGCCGGGCTTAGCCGGACAGCAGGGAGGATGAAGAGAGGCGTTGTGAGCGGGCAGGTAAGCGGCGAGTTTCTGTCTTTATTCTTATAAATAGAATTGAAAAATGTTTCTCTCCTTTCCTGTAGTTTGCGTCTATATGCACCTTTAGTAATAATTAATATTTAGAGACCAGTCCTATAATCATATTTCGACAGTGCTGAATGTGTGTTTATACACTTGAATTCATCCGGAATCACTGCAATATTCTTAGCTCAATGCTAGTTCCGTTATTACAACTAGTAATAACATCATCATCAGCAGCAATGGTGATAATAATAAATTGTAATATGATTAGTTCATAAAAATTCCACGATCTCAGTGCTGCTTATAATGAGTTCCAGTATGTAATAAATAAAATATTATTATTATCATTTATAAATATTCCTGGATGGCTATTGTATTATTCTACGCTAATATAATTATCATCAATATTTGAGCCACTCGGTCACATGTATTTGTTTAATTAGAACTTTCATACATTTGCATTTTATTGCAGCATAATTTCAATACACTTAATCTAAATGTGTGTCCTTTGGAGGAAAAACACAGTCAATAAAAGAAGTGTAACTTTTTCAGTTTGTATTATATTTTTAGATTGATTTCATCCTCAGTATTTCTCATTGATAACTAGCATATATGGCTGTATGTGCGGAGTACTATACCTGACAACCTGGGCGGCCCCTGAATGGCACTAAATGTTTGTAATTTAGCAGACATGATAACAAATTTTATCTTGCTGCTCATATTTTATGTGATTCTGAAGAAAGTTAGTCCTTTGCAAAACAACAACAACATGAATTTAACCTCTGAAAAGGAGAAGAAAAATGACTGTGGGATGAGTTCTTAAGTCTGAGATCAGGAATATTGAAAGGTCATTAAAAAGTAAGGAGAAAACGTAATAAGAACAACATTTAGGAGGCTCCCCGCTGGTCACATGATAATTTTTGAACATTTAGAAATAGATGACATAGGAACTTTTCTTCATTTTGCAACCAGGACCCATGAAACATTTTAACCCACAGCAAAGTTTTAGCTCCGGTGCAGAAACAGCTGAGTGAGCTGACTGCTTTTTCTATGATGAGAAACAAGAGCAGGTTTCAAGATAGACACAGAGACGACCGCTTAAAGCAAAAAAAAAAAAAAAAAAAAAAA
>OMNV01002140.1:69757-84757 GCA_900303265.1 Brotula barbata
AAGCCCCTTTAAAGAAAAAAAAAAAAAAAAAAAAAAAAAAAAGTTGAAGCTGAAGCTGAAGATGAAGCTCATCCTTATGTCTACATATGAGACCCCTCCCCCCTCACAGCTGTGCGTTGTTGTTATGTAATGGAAGTAGGTCATCCTGGCAGGGATTTATCTGAGCTTCACAGTGTGCTCTTCTTCCTCTCATCATTTCTCATCTGCCTTCTGCTGCTTCGCTTGCATCATCTGGCCTCCACTTACACTCTCCTCTTTTTTTACTCCAAATCTGAACTCCTTCTCTTCACTTTTCATCTTTCCTCAGCCATCTCAGAAGAAATGAAATCTTCCACTCTGAAACTGTTTTCTCTTCTTTGTCACTGCTGTCTCCTCCCATGTCTTCCTGTTCTTCATCATTTTATTCAGATGATAACCTCCTCTCTTCTGTTTCTGATTTGTTCCTTGTCTTTCTCCCTCTCATCTGATGACAAGTTGTGAAACATCCAACATGGATGTTCCAACCACGCCCAAATAATTTTGTATATTAAAACAGTTTTTGTGACAGTTTTCATTATTCTTTGTTTGTGGAGCAAAATATATATACAATACATATAGTATGGTGGGGCTGAATGCCATTGCAAGGCAGACAGATTTTTCTCTACAAGTTAAAAGGACCCTTTCCAACTTGGAAATGACTTTTTGAATCAAAATTTGATTAATGTGAGTTCTACCGTCTCCAGAGGTCAATTCAGGAGGCGCAATAAATATGAGAGAGGTTGTTTGCATTCTTGAACACTGTTGTTCACAAAAATTACAATTATAAGCTGCATATCAGAGGATTGTGTGAGTAGTTGTTTTTGTGTGTGGGAAAAAGTTGGATAGGTGCACCACCTCCACCAAGCTTAGGAGAAGGCCCACGGTCATTCAGATAACCCACAAACAAGAGGAATGCCTCAGGCCCGACGCCTTGTCATAACAGGAGGAAATAAGCACAGAGAAACGATGGGAATAAATGCTTGATGCCAGGCCACAGGTAGCAAGCATGCACCCCCATCCAACCAGACATGCACGGTGTTATCTGCCCAGACAGCATCCCCCACTAGACAGAGAGAGCATCCCCCTAGCCTCCAAGCAGGCCAAGCAGGCCAAGCATGCCACTCCCTCCCATCAAACACATGTCACCCTGGCAGCCCCCCGGGCAGTAGTAGGACCAACAAGTAAGCTAGCCAGGAACACAAGCCCCCTCTTCCAGGGAGAGAAGACGCCCAGGGCAAGTGTAATCCCAACCAGGAGCCCACACAGCCCCAACGAGGCCTGCCACCTACTCAACCAGTGCATGCCTGCTCAGATGTTATTTGGGTGTAGATGTACATATTGGATGTACACAACCACAGTATCAGCAAATGATAAATGGTAAATGGACTGCATTTATATAGCACTTTTATCCAAAGCGCTGTACAATGTTTGCCTCACATACACCCATTCACACACCGACAGCCGAGGTAACCATGCAAGGCCCACTTGCTTGTTGGGAGCAATGCAGGGTTAGGGTCTTAGGTCAGCCAGGCACAGCTCAGCAAGGCACAGGCAATGCGGCGTGACGAGGCACAGTAAGCAGGCCACTCTGTCCCCCACACCACCATACTCTTGCTCTACCTTCCACCCAAGCCCTGTGTGTCTAATATGTAATCAAAATACAAAACAATGGAAAGGGAGCAGGAGGATCAGGTTACTGTCAGGCACCCGGGTCTCTCAAGCCTTACATCATCTTGCAAGCCCTATGTTTGTGTGCTGCTGCAGAGCAATGCACAAGGACTTAAGCCCAAGGCGGACCTGATCAAGGTACACAAGCCCCCCACGATTCTGCCCTGTTCCCAGCCCGACAGCCCTGAGAGATCACTGAGCAGCCCCTTGACTGCCCCCTTCCGCAGTGACTCATTGCTGTAGACAAGACAGCAATCACCGAGCCTTCAATCAACCTGTAATGGCTCAAGGATAAAGGGCAAAGTGCACCCGGATCGGCGAGGAGGGCCGCAAAAAACGGCAGCTCAAGGGAATGGCTGGAGCCGCCCCTCCCTGACTGCCTGGGATTGCAACCCAGGCAGTCAGAACCACACCTGCAAGGCCAATACAGGGGCACATGCCCAACACCCACAGCCAGCAGGCACATCCGTGAACAAGCTTGAAGACCTAACCCCTGCAAGGAAAATGGGAAGCAACCGAGCCCCAATCCCCACTGGGAAGTTCCAGCATGACACCGGTCCATTCATCATGGGGACCAGGTCACGCCAGAGGATAACACTAGTGGCACGCAACCCACACCATAACCTCAGATCATGACTCACCCACACTCAGAGGGCAACCAGGCCTACACCCCTGTTGCCCCTCCCCCATGTCAAACTCCCTGGGACCTAGCATCCAATCCAGCAGCATGCACTCACCTCTCAACTTAATCCCAACCACCACAGCGTTGTGCAGGGACCCATTGTATAATAATATTGAGCCCTGGCACCACCATACAAACCCACATGCCCCAGAGGGTTGTATGGATTGTAAAACAGCATAACTATACAATAAAACTATATTGGAGCTCAAGAAATGATCATTTTCTGAGTAAATTAATGAGGTCCAGCAAATTAACTGTCTATTAATCCTTAATCATTAATCTTAATCCCACAGCATTAATACCACAGCAACACCAAAGATTAGGGATGTATGCTCCTAACCTTATCACGTTGATTTGTTTGGGAATTTCAACCTTACTGCCACAGTCGCATTTTACATGGAATTATGTGAATGGTTGTCCACCAACCTGCTGTTATTACTCTTTACTAGCATTAGATGTCAGTCACAACAGAAAAAAAACCAATGTTAAACTAAGGATTATCACGTTACTCACTTAGCACAACCGTCTAAACCACCGCAAAGACATTAACAACCACTTAGGAACGCACAGCAATTACACAGAGTATGGCAGCAAGCATATTACAAACACTTACTAATTGCACTGTTGTGTTCTGGTGCACTCATGTTCTGTCTGGTTATCTTCGTTTCTGTCCTTGTGGTTGTTTTTGTGGTCGCAGGGCCCTCAGGACTCAGGCCAGCAGGGGGTCCAACAACCAGATAAGGTGGGATGGATCAGGAAGTTCTGTGGCCATGGGATCTTCAGAGAATTGTGGAGGAACCGGTTTGTGGTCCTGAGAGGAGAACACCTGTACATCTGTGACAAAGAGGTCAGAGCAGCGTGGACCACCTTGTTTTAGTAACTACAAAAAATACAACAGACTATTTTATAATACTTAACAACTAACAACAACTTAGTGTGACAGCAGCAACCACCTAGAAACATCCCAGTTGCCATACAATCTGTCAAAAAGTTTTCAATATTTACTACACCAACACTCAAACAGCCACACACCCACTCACCCACACACACAGCTCCAGAGTGTGTCCTCTAAAGGCAGATCAATTCTAATCAACAGCTCTGAAACACTCTGTGAGTGTTTGTTTGTGTGCGTGTGCATATGTGTCCTGAATCCTGTGAGAAACAAGGGCACAGGAGGTCACACAGGGTGTGCTTACCGGATGCAGCCATGAGCAAGAGATAGAGAGAGAGAGAGAAAAAGACTCAAACGTATGATATGATCAAAGTGATTTTATTTTGTGACTGACTGATGTGATATTTATCTCTGCTGGACGTGGCCGTGGACGGGGTGTGGACAGGTGAAAGACGAAAGGAAGGCTCAGGAGGTGTTTGATCTGGCAGACTATGAGTGGTCGGAGGAGCTGAGGAAAGCAAAGAGTCGCAGTAAGAAAAACCACAGCCGCTTCACCGTGCTGTGCCGGCGTCAGGGAAACGCAACCAAAAACAAGGTAAACACATGGTAGAGTGCCACCTACAGTTACACTGTAGCTCTTACAGTAATAATAAGAAAAATTCATATTTTTTTTGTTTCTGTTGTTGTTTGTTTCCAGGTTCCTAACCTGCTATTTTTGGCAGTGAGTCCAGAGGAAAAAGAGTCATGGGTAAATGCCCTAAATGTGGCAATTATCAGGGCCAAGAACCGAGTATTAGATGAGGTACAGTTGACCGGGAAATTCATGTTTACATTTACTAATACCAATTAATTTGCATGATATTCATATAAATTATTATGAATATCCATAATAACAACAAATGTGCATCCACCACCAAAGCCTGAAGGAAAAATAAGACAACATCGATTACTAATAATATTAAAAAAAGCATAACGACACACTAACCAAAGATTTGTCTCTGTATGTGTGTCCAGGTCAGCATTGACGAGGACAGCGTCCTGGTTCATCCCACAAGGGATCGAGCCAGGATCCCTGCTGGTCGCCGGCTACCCAGCAGAGGTCACCTCATGGCCGTGGTACATACACAGAATGTGCACCAAAGGATATTTTTTTGGTTTTTTATTTTAAAATGAGTAAAAATACCTATGTTAGCTGGCTAGCTAGTGCTGGTGCTTGCTCTAAATAATAGGAATAATACTAGGCTTAATGTTTATCAATTAATCTTCTTTAGCTGTAGTGACTCAGCGCATCTATTAAATGAAACACAAGTTTTACACGGCTGTCTCATAAATAACTAGAAACAGAGTTCTTTAGATAAATTGTGTGATTGCTCCTACATAAATAAACATTTACTTCCTTCCCTCTCTGTAGTAATGTTGGCTTATTAATGTTACTTCTTGCAAGGACTTTTTGTAGTTTGTCTGTCTTGATTTATGTGATAATAATCTGCTTTAATCTCAGGCATCGTCCTCCTATCACGGCATGCTGACCCTTGACCTGGTGGCAGAGGAGGACTACTACAGTCATCCGACTGACGCTGTGGTTGGTGGTCGTCAGCGGGCGGGCACCGATGCGTCAAAGCTGTTGGTAACCTCCAGAGAGCCCAGGGTGAAAACTGGCAGTCTGCCCAGGGGGAGTGAGCGCTGCTGGGGCAATCAGCTCCACCCAGAGTCCTTCCAGATCCTCAAGGGCCCACAGACTCAGGTGAGAATAGAGCTTGAATCTTAACCCGAGATACACCATAAAGTTTGCAATAATCCGTAACTGAACCAATATTTTTCTTATATCAATGAAGATCACAGATCATTTATGCTAAAGGTGTAATGATGTATTGATTACATTGCAAAAAAATCCCAATTTCAAGTATACACGCAACAAACACAAATGCACAAACACCCAAAGTAGTTTAGGTCCTCGCTTCATGCTTCCTTTTTCTTGTCAGGTGCTACAGGCTCACAGTTGGACCCCGCAGCCTGGGAAGAGGAGCAGTGCGCAGGGGCGGAGCCGCTGCGCCTCCATGGACCATGTTCTCTCCTCCAGATACGCAAACACAAGGTACTTTGTGAAAAATGCCTTTCTATTCAATGTGACTAACAAAGAGAGGAGGAAAGAAAGTAAGAATGAAAGAATTACTAAATTAATTTTTCTTTACAGTGAAACTCTTCTTCCTTCCTTCCTCTTTTCTCCTGCAGGCCGGCGATGATCCGCTCAGAGTTGCGTTCGGCTCTGCGTCACTGTCCAAGTGAAGATGAGGCTGTGGCGTTAACTCCAAAGCAGCCGCTGCAGAGTTTGATTGCTCAGAGGATGCAGAGAGCTCAGGAGCTGCTGGAGGAGATGCGACTGCAGGTCTACATTAATCGTGTTTGAGCTCAGTCATTACTGCTCTCTGATTGATCAATAATAAAATACAAAATAACTGAAAGTTGTGCTTTGTGTTTTGTTTGACAGGAGTTGCAGAAAGCAAAAGCAGAGAGAGAAGGTGGCGATGGCGGCGGATCACCATACCTGAAGGGCATTGAATCACCCCGTCTCCATCACCTTAGAGGCTCCGCCTCTTCAAATTCCAGGTAAGTGTGTCATAATATTAGGCTTTTGTCACTACAGATGGTGTATCTAAAAGTCGGGGATATGTATGACAGCACAAGAGTTAACGCAACAGATGTTACTCCCGTAAAAGCAATGAAGCCACTACAATGTTGACCATACGACAAATGGAATTAATCTGACCATGTGACCTTTGAAACCATATGACTAATTTTAAAGTTAGTTATTATGAGCTTCTCTTGTGTTTATTGGCTAAACCTGACAAAACCATGGACGCCATCAACGATATAATAGATATCAACCTGTTGTTATCACTGCCTATCACCACTAGCTGTCGGTCAGGAGGGGACAAAATGCTAAACGAAGGTTTGTGGCATAAACATGTATGGAAAAAAGAAAGAAACAGCGGATAGGAAATTCAAAGAGAGATCCCCTCCGATTGAATGACCTGATGGGTAGTAGGATCCGATGGTTGGAAAGAATAAATTTCAAAAGATCTAACAATACAGGCCAGATAAATCCAGCACTTGAGCTGTGATCCAAAAGTGATCAATGACCACTGGATTTGATTCTTGTCTGTCCTCAGCAGGTCCTCTGGATCTCCACGAAGCAGGAGCAGCGACTCCCCTTCCCTTCGAGCAAAGGACTCTCCACGACTGAAAAGGAGAGATTCTCCTCGCTCCAGAGTCAAGGGTGGACGATCCAAAGGGGCTGACTCGCCTCAATCCAAAGGCGGCGTCTCACCTCGATCAAAAGGCGCCAACTCGCCTCGATCCAAAGGCGGCAACTCGCCACGATCCAAAAGCACAAACTCCCCACGATCCATAGCGTCCCATTCACCTGATGCCAAAACAAGTCCCTCTCCTCAAACCAAAGATTTGCCTGATTCCAGAGAATCTCCTCCAACTGGGGACTCAGAATCATTCCAATCACCAAACGTCCAAGAATTATCTGGATCACACCAGGTGGTTGACTCCCACATGGATGAGCTATCTGCATCCCCGCCATGTATCAGAGGAATGAACACCTCAAAGGCCAAAGTGTCAGATTCCCCACATGGCAGTGAAACAGACCACCCAAGCCTGTTCAGATTCTTCCACTCTTCACAGCTTGTACCATGCCACTCCTCACCAACCCTGATCCTCTCCTCCACAGAGGATGCAGAGGTGCAGCGGAGGCGAGCTGAGGCGGAGCAGCTGCTGGAGGAGGCAGTATCCTCCTGGAAGGAGGCACAGGAAGTGCTGCAGGAGGTGAAGGAGCTGCAGAGCCAGACAATGCGACGGCAGCAGAGGAGAACCTACGAGAAAGTGACATCGGCAGCAGCAGTTACTGATTTTCCCACAGGAGCAGCAGCAGAGGAGGAAGACACATCCTCCTTGCTGACATCACCAGAGGATAATGACTCAGAGATGACATAATGGAAATCTTTTCTATGACAGGATCCTTTTCATGGAATTTTCTTACAAGACGTAGCAGCTTTTTAACTGTTAAACTGACTGAACATTACACAAAATTCTATTGTGTTCTTAAAAACTTTCTTTTAATGTACAATACATGAAATCAGGGCTGAAAACATGAAGTGGAACCAAAATACATACAAGAATGGAAAGAGACATGTTCACACTGACAGTTAACATAATAGCTAACATGTATTCCTAAATATTAACATGCTGCAAAGGTAACATGCTGCAACAGAGCAAACATTAAATTGTTAATGCCAACTGTAGGCATGTTAATATGCTAATTTTAGCATGTTGTCACGCTTAGCTAATTATTAGCTACTATCATTAGAATTAATCACAGCAACTGAAGCTGTACCATCAATATGGTTTAGCTAACAACGTTCTCAAGTTAAAGATTTTATTGTGTCACATCTGGTAAAATGAAAAGAAACTAATCTTACAGACTCACAAGGCTAATTTTTGTCACAAAAGCATGTAGCATGCATGTGAACATACTAACGCTAACATGTCGGTATTTGTTGTATTTTGGCTTTTGTACAAGTTTTGTCCTTTAGGGTTCCAAATACGGGAACACAAAAGAGAAAAACGTTTTTAAAGGATTTCTACGAGTTCTGCATTGCACTGAAACCAGCGCTGCATTTCCTACTTAAGGATTTCTACTTACTTGAATCTTTCAGGAAACTTTCTTTTCACGATTGCTCATTATTGTGATTCAGCATTTTATTTCATTAACTGCGAAAATGAACCACATGGGGCCTACAAATGCTGTTAATGTCAATTTCATGGCCTTTCTTACTGTGGTTTTTTAACCTTGACTTTTCTCTGTGTTACAAATATTGTCACTGAAATCTGCACATGATGATTTTACAGATAGTCTTCCACAAATCTTTCTGAATAATTTACATTTAAAAAAAATTCTGTCTAATCTATTTTTTCATTGTTTAAAAAGAGAAATGATTGATTATCAATATTCATTATTTACCCTTAAAGGACAGCATTTTTTTCCTTTTTTAGTACAGATAAAATGTTAATCTTCATGAATCACTATGTAAGGCTTGTAACATTTTTTTTATTATAATTTATGTGCAACAAATTTGATTGACGTGACCACATACAAAATTGTGAGGTTCTTTGTCATGCATAAAAGTAACATTTTAAAGCATAAATAATGATATAATCTTCAAGTAAATACTAAGTTCATTAAAGTAACGTTTGAAATATTAGTTGTTCAATAAAGCAATAATCAATCTGTCACATGTACACGTTTTAATGATGTCACTAATGTTTATTATTTTCACTGTAAAAAAAAAATCCACTTATGCCTTTTTTTCCACTAAAGATCCCTTTGATGTTTGGATGTGTTTACATCATAAAGCAACGCATTAAAATGTAAACTGATTTCTTCCACATGTAATGCTGAATTCAGGTTAATGGTATTCAATTATTTCTTCATAATGATTGCTGATCTTGATAACACTGCTGGTGCATACGGCCGAGCTGCTTTGTATCACTACGCCAAGAGTAGCTAGCATTACAAACTAGCACTATTCACACCAGATACCCCGATGTAACCAAGACTGTCGTGATTTACGTAGGACAGTCCTGGTTTCGCAATGTGTTACATCCTGTGCTTGCTGCCACTCACTGGATCCACACAGTAATGTTACAATAAGTAAAGGGACTACTTTTCTTAGTGGAAGCATGTAATTAGCAATAACGTCATTTAAAAACAATGTGCGGTTTGAAATTATTCATGTCTTTGGTGAGTAGCCATATAATAAGTGGTATAATACAGCATAATGTCAGCTAGTGATTATTGTGGAATTAACTCTAACAGGACATCTCGGCTGTGCTGATTGTTGGATCATTGAAGTTATCCTCAGTGGCAGAAACTTCAGTCATGACATAATGACGTCAGGTGGTCACTGGTTACATTATTTTTGTTCTGACACCACAAGTCTGTCACCCATAGTGAAGATACAGACATTAAAAAATTCTACGAACACTTTACTGTCCTCTGTTATGGAGCCCAAAGACACAATTATACAGCCAAAAACAAGACTGATGTTCAAAAATTTGATATCACCAGATGCAGCTTGACTGATCACATCGTTGTGGTCAAAACAAGGGTGGGATTGGATGGATCTGATTGGCTGGGGACGACTTTACCATCTCACTCAATAAGCCCTTCCAGATAGAATTCCCTCGCACAGAATAACAGAATCTGTGTCAATCCAGATCACCGTGTTTGTGTGTGGGTGTATGTGTGTGAGCTGGAATAAATGAATGAACACGACAAACAGCTGTGCTCCATTAAACAGTGTGTTACTATTATTCATGTGTCACCATGTCAATGCATAAAAAAACTGATTCACTTGAGTAACAGATGTTAGTTTAGGACTAAGTCAGCCCATTTAGTGTGTGTGTTTGTATTATTTATTGAGAGAAAATACTGAAGATTATGCATGTTCACATCATAAGTTCAATTCATTAATTTACTCTCACCATCTGATGATTCATATTTAGGTTTTGCTGGTTCATACGAGCAAAGGATGAGCTGTGTTCTGCAACCCAACAATGACATCAGTTTTGTCAAATTATAATCCAACGCAACTTCTGAAGGGATTCAGACAAAATCTGATATGGATGTCAGAAAAGGATGGAGAAGATGAAGAGAATGATGAAGAGGAGTAGCGTGTTATCAACAGGGAGTAGTTCTCTTCCTCACCCTAGCAACAGAACTATAAATACTTCCTGTTTATTAAGCGCACACGCTCTCATAGAGCAAGAGGTTAAAACACAGTGAGAGGACAGTGACATCATCAACAACAGAATGCATGCAGTGTGTGTGAGAGCGAGTGAGTGAGAGAGAGAGAGAGAGCTTATAAAAATAACATGACAACCAAAGGCTTTTAGGTCACAGGTGTGTGTGTGTATGTGTGCGTAAATATTTTAGCAGTGTTAACATGCTACAGTATTAGACACGCACACACATGCCTTAAATTTAATGATTTTACAAAGCAAACCATATAACTGCCTGAAACAGCATCACCATACCGGTGACTTTTAAACACTTTTCGCGGGCAGAAAGATTAACATATATACTGTATTTTATTTCTAACTTTATTCAGAAAGGACATTCATAGCACAACACAACACAACACAACACGTGACTTCACATAACTTCTTTTTACTGAAGAAGTTATGGGAAGTCACGTCTCCTACATCTGTGCATACTGTGTGTTCACATTTATGCTCAGCTCCATGACACAGGGGATCAGCTTGGATTTGATCTGTTTTATCATTTTCTCCACAAAAAATGATCTGTTTTTTGTCTGTTTGTCTGTTAGCAGGATATCTTCAACAGTTATCCTGATGGTGTCTCTGTAATAATCATTGCTTGGCCATTGTTTAGCATATCGCTTGTGAACCATAACATCTATTCTACACTGGATGTGATGCGACAGAGCAAAAGACGGGAAAAATGAACAGCAAACATAACATTCTGGGCCCTATTTAAGCAATCTGTCAATCTTTGGTGCTTTACGCTTTTGGGCGTGGCCAAGACATTTTGCGATTAAATGTTTTCTCGGCCGCAAAGTGAGATGCAAGGCATGAAGGTGTAGGATTTGTACTTCTAATTAGTCATGGGAGTGTGTTGGGCTAAGCACAATTTGAAACCAATCAGAGCCTCACTTGCCAAGTACGCTTGGACAACAAACATTGCCATTTAGACGGCGGAGTTTAGACAAAGAAGTTTTTCTCAGCGCAGCAGGGCAGACAGATTTGCTTGTAGGCGAGGTGAAAATGTGAAAATTTAATTTCTTGGCATTTCTGCTTTATTGTGGTAGTTACACTAGAGAGACAGTGCAGACGGAGAGAATGACATGCAGCAAAGCACATAGGCCAGAATCAAACCAGCAGTACTGCATTACATCGTATGCGCTCTTCACCAAAGAGTCACAATGTTTTTTATTTTTAATTTGTGTAGAATAAAGTCATGTCTACAAAAATAAAATTGATTGGCATACAACCTAAGGCCATTTTTTAGGGCCAAATTCACAAAAAATGATTTTGTGCATTATAATGGAAGCTTGCACACCAACACGGAACTTTAGTGCTGCAAGAAAAAAAACTCAGTGAACACTTTATCGTCTGTGGAATTCCATGCGTGACCCTTGAAACCCATATGGACGCGAAGGGATTATATCAGCTATTACACACTGCCTGTAGGATATATTTGAATTGATGAAATCCCAATATTCATCCAAAGGCAGGACAGGTATGTGCTTTTCATCTCTGCTGCGCAATCACGCACACCTACTGGTGTTTCTCAACAAAGGGAATCATCTTGACCGCTGTGTGACACAGACATGATGTGGTTGAGCTTTTTCTGTCAGATAATAAAACGCAACACAAGAAGCAAGAAACAACATTGGAACACACGAATGTGACCTTTAACACAGGACTCAGTGTGTGACTCAGCCCAATGTTTATTCAATTTACAATTTTCTTCCATACCAAATAAATTAAATTGTCTAAATTAAATTCAGTAATCTGCATCCTTGTCTAACAACCAGAGTGCACGTGTCGTGTGGATTTCACATTCAAAATGATACTTAAGGTGGAATATGATTATTTTGATCTAGAGCAAAAGAAAATCAAAGAGAAATGCTGTGTGTGTTTTTATTTATTTATTTTTCTTCTGTTACTCCACAAAAACGTTCAAACACCAACAAGAAAACGTTGGACAAATTGACAGCATCAGAGGTGGATGAACTCGATTCTAGATCACTGCAAAAAACTATTTTTCTTTAAAAACATTAAAACCTGATTAAAAAAAAAACAACACAACAAACTGACCTGAAGTACGGCAGAGGAGAGCTGATGTCACATATTAAAAATAAGTGGCCACAAGACGGAGATAATGATCGTCAGACATTGAATCATTTCGTAAACGTGAAGCCTTGGATGAGCCAAAGTCTCATTAGCAATTTCTGGTACCTCAGGGAAGTTATTTTGGAAGCCGGACTTAAACTCTTCTTGCTGCGTGCCTCTCCACACTCAAGAAGCTATTAACTTTTTTTAATGGTTTTACTGGTTGAGGATTATATCTCCTGAAAATTTCATAAAACAAACAAATAACCGATCAAACAAGAAACTTTACAGAACTCAGCTGTAGAGATATGCCATCAGGATAAACGGTGGCAAGTTCTACTAAATCTGACCAGAAAATTACCTGATGAGTTGTGGGAATTTGATGCACTACAAAAGCGACCAATGTGTTTTGTTTTTTTTTCTTTTCTTTTCTTTTCTTTTAAGTAGCTGTCTCCACCGCCGCCATGTGTACTGGAAATTGCTGCCGCACTAGCAACACCAAGTGGCCGCAAAGCACTATGTGATATGTTAAATCTCTAAATAATGCCAAATAATGAAATCTTCAGGACATCATGAACATTGAAGCTATTTTGATGTAATAAAGTACATCAAATTTAAAATTGGAACAACATACAAAGTTATAATAATGTCATCAAACAGAGACGTGGTTACATCATTGACTGTGTGTGGTTTCTGAAACTGCAGACTTGGCGAATCAGGGTTGTTTACCAGTTAAATTATCACATTATATAAAACCACCTTAAAAACATGATTAAAGCAGGGCCTAGTTTGTCATACCCTTTCCCCACAGACAGGAAGAGCAGCCAGGACCTTGGTTATGAGCTGCGGTGCCAGACAGTGTGACTGTTTTGTGGCCATGAGATAGACATGTCTCTCGTCCCTATTTTGACGTTAAAGTTATTTTTAACGCAGGATGTCGCCTCTCCCGTACTGAAGACCTTTATACCTTAAAGGTTTTTCCATTATTACAAAAACATTTTCGTAACATTGTCTCGCCTTTCACTTTAAAAACTGTGTAATGAAGAGGTTGGAGGTCAAACAGTTCGATCAGTTCTGGTGACAGACAGAAGAAAATAGTCCTGAGGGGGGCGCTAACATCCCCGTCACAACAAAGATAAAAACCTGAGTTACATGTTTGATTCAGGTTAACCAGCTGGAGCAAAGAGGAAATTAAAAAAGTGAAATATTGAGAAGTTTTTCACTTTTTAATGTTTCCATTGGACGAAGATTTTTACGAGTTTTCCCTGAAGTTTTAATTTTTAAAAAATTCAGTGTTTCAAACATCAGAATCTGAACCTGATACACACTGGACGTTTCATAGCTCTGCTGCTGGCATCTGATTCAGCTTACTCCTGATATGCAAACAGGAAAAACAGCAAACCTGATTAACGTTAAAAACGTAAACTGAGAAACTAAAATAATTTGATCAGATTTTACCTGCGGAGCAAATATTATTTTTGCTGCTCTAACAAAAAAAAGCGAGAGGTTTTCACTGGACAAAGATTTTACACATTTTTTCCTGAAGCTTTAGAAAAAAAAAGTTCCTTAATGTCTCATAAAAGTAAATCCGAAACTAACACACACTGGATGCTTCCAAGTTCTGCTGCTGGAATCTGATTTATCTTCCTGTGATCGTCCAGGTGATCTGCAGACAGGTGACCAATCTTCATGGGGACAGGAAGTATGTGTAAACTGGAAAACAGCTGCCGACCAATCAGACGTTCGGAAAACAAATCCAGAGCAAAGAAAGGAAATTTCCCAAACAAATAGGATTTTAAGATTTAAAGGGAGACCACTAGGGCAATGGAGGACTAAATAAAATTGTAAATAAGGATATTTATCTAAAAATCATCAAACACAAACTCAAACATCAGCGATGATTTCACACTGTCTCTGTTGCCGTGGTTGCCATTGCTCTCAGGAGGTGGAATGAGACAGAAACACGGGGAACAAGAGGGTTAACAAAACCATGGCAACTATTCATCTTCATCATCATCATCGTCATCATCTTCGCCCTCATCATCGAGGTCTCTCTTCCTCTTCTGACCCTGAACACCTGCCTGCTCCACTGCAGAGACACAACCGACCAATCAGAAGTCGAGGAGCACAATGCTGACCAAAGCAAACTGATCCAATTTTCTGTTTGCTTCACTCACCTTCGTCTTCCTCGTCTGCAGAGTCCTCCTCCTCCTGGATGAAGACAGAAAAAGACACACAGACACACACAGAATGAGGATGTTTCCTGTTTCAGCAGACGGGCATCATGAGAAAAAGACTATGGGAATCACCTCACCTCCTCATCCTCATCTTCATCTTCTTCATAGTCACCAGTCAGGCCCAAACCATCCTCATCCTCATCTGTAATCACACACAGAGCAGTGAGCGTATGAACACAAACAACAACAAAGTCACACAGCCACAAACACTGCACAACATAAACAAGCAACAACAACCCAACGAAATGAATCTTTCACCTTGGTCCTCAGCCTCAGAGTCAGGGGCTTCGTTGTCATCCTGGTCGAATCCATCCAAGTACGTGATCTGAGGCAGCAGTTCAAACACACTCTCCCTGTAATCGTCCAGCCTGCTTATGTCACAGTTAAACAGGTCCAGGCTGCGCAGATTTTTCAGGCTTTGCTTTAAGCACAAACACACAAAAATCGGGCGGCTTGATGTTAATTGGTGTGTGTCAGGGCTTCACAATAGGGAGAAAAACTGTGATGTGCTATAATGTGTTGGATAATGTGATAATGATATGTCATGCTTAAAGTCTGAAATTAAGCTGGGCATGCTG
>OMNV01002140.1:85787-109689 GCA_900303265.1 Brotula barbata
GTTAGGACATTTTTCTGACAGCATTTTCAGAGAACCAGAGAGACTGTTGTCGCTCAGCTCCAACTGAGAACAGAGAGGGAGAAAAGTCAGAACTCAGGGCTAGATCATAAAAGATCTCTTTTAACTACACATCTTCACACCATCGTGTGTGTGTGTGTGTGTGTGTGTGAGACACCTTGCGTAGTTTGGGCAGTGAAGGTAGTTTGTTGAGTGAGCTCAGACCAACGTTCACCATGCTGAGAAACTCCAACCCTACGAACTCTTCAGTCAATCCCTCCACCTCTCCATCCGCTGAACGACAGCTGTCCACTACCAACTCAGCGACCTAAGAGGGGGTGGGGATGAATTTTAAACAGACCATTATTTATCATTTGCATGTAGTTTTCCTGCTACAAAAAAAAAATTAGGATAAAACAAACTTTAATTCCCTGTTTTCTTTTCGTACACCTAGAGTGTCTGTTTCCATGCTGATTGTGGAAAAACGTATGTAGTGTTGAAACAAAATACGTACTTCAGCTTTTCTTACCTACTGACTTGAGGACTCAAAATCCCCTTTCCTCCCCCCCCTGATTTCATAGAAAGTTAAAACATTCTGCTACAAAGTCCCGTCTTGACTTTCCATCAGACCTGATGCATCGAGGCCCCGCAAAGTGGACCCCGGTAACTACAAGTGTAAAATCTGCTTTACCATTATTTTTTGGTTACAATCCAAATATATCTCCCTATCAGTAACTGCACTCTATTCCTGACCCCTGATCATATCAATCTTTATTAGATTTTAAATTTAGAATCAAACTGATTAACTTCTTGCATGCTCTTGTATCATCTTTACTCAATACACTTGTGCTGCGCCAAGCTCCCCCTGAATACTTTGACTTCAATTTTTACCCATGCAGTTACTCTCAGGCCTAGATAAGAACATGAGCTTGAAAAGAGTGCTAAAGGTGGCTCATTTTGTTTGCACAGCATTTTAAAAATGAGATCTAAGCGCTTGGTCACCTTCATCTGTTATACAGTCCTCATCAGTTATCTCTGCTTCATCGGGTGACAGCAGAAAAGCAGGCCGATTCCACCATAACTGGCTATGAATGAGGCTCTCAATGCTCTCTTCTCTGGTGGGTCGATCAGCAGAATTTCTTTTGCCATTTCAGTGTCGCTGTGGTTTTGTGAGACCTTGTAGTCCTGTATGTTAGTCACTCAGTTTGTCACAAATGGCTTCTATTTTTGTACTGTGCTCAGTTTCCTATGAACAGCATACTTGGAATATGCCCACATTTTGAGCCAATTCAATATTAACTGGCTTGAGCAGGTTCTTCCCCAACCTTGCTCCAACCATGGCTCCCACCAGTTCTAAATGTGTCAAAGTAAATTTCTGTAATGGTGCCACCTTTGGCTTTAATGCTACAAAACTTGTCACAATCTCCTTTGTCCCTATCTTTGATAACTTATTGTAGATAGGCAACAGCATTGTATTCTTTCACTACCTTCACCTGTACTTTGAACAGAGTAGTGAATTTGGTTGAATCTCAATACGATACCATTTTGAAATGGCCACTGGGTGGAGCTACACACCACTGATTCTACTTTTTCACCATTGCCTACAAATTCCCCTCTCTCAATTCCCACTCTTGAAACAGGGACTTCACTCATAAGGTGGACAGAGTGAAGGGTCTGATGGACAAATGTACAATTTTGTGTTGCCAGGTTGTTTTTAATTTCAACTCAGATTGGCAAACCAAACAGTGTTCAATTCAATAGAAAATTAGAAAATCCTAAAGCTTTCTAAATGCAAACATTATTCAAAGTAATAGTGCATTTGTTGTTTGCACTATACAAGTAATAGCCCATTTAAATTAATAATCTTCTCAATCATATCGATTGTAAACAACGTACATGTTATCTTCTGATATATTTTGTAAAACATTTAAAAAATCAAATGTTACTAAATGTATATATGAAAGAAATTATGACAATAACACAACTGGCAAAGAAAGATGGATGACATTTTCAAGGAGCTCAGCGACACGGTGCTTTTCTTTAAGAAAATTCATTCTATGTCTGTTCATTCTGGAGTGAGGGACAGGTTGGTGGTGCCCACAACATCTCACTTGTGGGTGCGGGGTGACCAACAAATTTGGATTTAGTTAAAAAAGTTTTTGTAACACTGAAACTGTGACTTTTTCCACTGACCTGTATTGTGCAGGTGGGGCATAGAGGACATATGGGGCACACAGTATGGGGGGTATGTCAGACAGATTTTACGCTGCGGGCAAAAAGAACCCTCTCCAACTTGTAATTTTTAATTTTAATTTAATTATTGCAATTTGATAAAGAGAACACCACTGATGTGTGAGCTCCTTTCGGGAGGCGTAATACAGTAGATACGAGAGAGGGACAGGAGGAGGGGAAATAATAGCAAAGCTAATATTGACATTAAAAAAAGGATGCGAATGACAGTAGATTATATGGTTGTATGGTATGACAGTGGGTTATCCTGTTGACAAAAGTTAGAATGAATTAAATGGCATATCAGAGGAATATGAGGATGATATCATTGTGAGAAGTTGCACCAGTGCCACAGTGCCCTCATGCAAAGGTCACTCAGGAAACCCACAACCACAAGGAAAGCTCCAGGCACGACATTTCATCACCACAGGACAATCGGTAACAATTTGATGGTGGGAAGACGGAGGGAAAGGCAAAGACAGACTCATAGCACAGGCCACAGACCAAAGTCCCAGCACCACAGCGGACAGGGCAAGCCCCTAGTAACCGACCGTTGAGCAGCCATGCACCTTCATGCCCCAATAACAGCTGGGTGGGGGTTGAGCACAATGCCAAGCTGCAAGCATCGAGCACAGACCCATGTCTGACAACCATGACCTGGTAGGGCGGATCAGCGGTATGATGCGTAGGATAAGGAAAAGGCTTGTGTCATCCCACAAGCTCTGTGTGTACGTAGTATTACAAAGTGACGCACAAGAGGTAAGAAACTCCCAAGCTCCCAAGCAAGCTGCCCAGTCCCTAGCTGCCTGCGCCCCCAACCGCACCAATCAGTGGGTCCACCACCGACCTGTCTTGCCCCAAGGATAAGGGGCAATGCACATGGAGATGAGGGGCAGGGAAACATGGCACCACATATTTACTAAGATATGAACATAATGGCACTAACATGATCAGATGTTTATCTATGGTCTCAATTATATTATAAATGCATTGTACATATCGTGCACGTAAATGTGGCCAATATCTTTTTGTTTTGGCTACACATACAAAAGCCCCTCTTTTTTATCATACAATAGGGTGCTGGGACCCGAATATAAATGTCCCACCCCCTGTTTTTTGCTTTTGCCTTTTGAAGCAAATAGCACACTGACTGCAAGTGTTTGTCTGGTTACATTATAACTACAGGAAGATGTGCTGCTTCTTTTGTGCTGAAACTGGGCTTCAGATTGTTAGTGAATTGGACTTCATTGCTAGGTCTGACCCTCCTGTCACCCCAACAGTGAAAGCAGAGCAACAAGCCAGCGATAACGTCACAGAAAAAGTTGAAAAAAGCATTCAATAGTGCTTATGACTGTAGTGGAAGAAACACAATTCACTATATGTTGTTCATAATAGTAATTATTACATATCTCAGCCAATAAGAGGCAAAGCAAACAGGAGCAGATCGCACGGATGGAAAGAAAAGGCAGGATGAGGCATTCTTGATAGAAGCAGTGACGTAGTTAACTTTCCCAGTCACCCAGCCCTGGGGCCTGAGACAGCCAGCTGAACTTCGCCTGCCACGCCTCCTTGTCTGAACCCCCCCTTTTCCCAAAACAGCTCTTCTATATTATACAGTTCACAAAAATCAAAAACGTCGCTCATTAGGAACACCTTACGTACACAGGGAGGGAGGCACAGTGGAAGAGACAGGGAGAGGGAGAGAGAGACAGAGAGCACATGAGAGAAAAAACTTGCACAGAACAATTTCTTCTTTCCTTTCCGACAGCACTGCTGTACACACTAAGTGAAATGGATGGTATTATTTGAACGCTACACTCTTGAATATGATAAAAATAAATTCCATTTCTGTCATATAATCTAAGTCTGTTACGCAGTAATATTGCATCGATTTATGTTTATTTATGTGAATCTGACCCCCGAAGATGTTGCCTCTTCTGAGCAGTTTACTACTGCTGTACTGTCTCTTTAAGACCTACTAACCACTAAAAAGAGACTCTGATCTGATTGGCCAGCCGAAGACACACTTAGCGGGTGTGTCCTGGCCAGGTGTGAGATAGAATCATGTGGTACATGATGACAATATGTTATTAACATGTTACTAACATGATACAGAAATAGCCATATTCAGCTGATCAGTCAGTTTTATTCACACTGAGGCACACTGCTGCTTTTATTTCCCATAATTCCTCTGGTTATATAATAGCACACTGTGTGTGTGTGTCCAGGCATGATGCAGTGCTTGGGGTTTAGCCTACTATAATCCGCCAGAGCTATGTGTGTGTGTGTGTGAGGTGGTGGTGGTAGTGGGGGGGCTCAGCCTGTACACACACACACCATCTGCCCCCCGCTTCATAAAACATGACAGCAGTTAACTGCTCCTGATTCATTTGTAATTCAGTTTAGGTGAATTACCTCAGCACTGAGTGTGGGTACGTCTGTGTACGTGCGCAATTTAAAACGCACAGAAACTATATATTAAATCTTAATATGTAAAATAAAATAATTAAAAAAAAAAACAGAAAATGAAAACAAAGTATTTTACAACTATTGTGTAAGGTAAACAAATCGAGATCTCGCGTTCTTGTGTGAGCGCGCGTGCGTGTGTGTGCGTGTGTGTGTGTCCCCTTATATAATCAGAATAAACGACCTGCTTTTGAATAAATGGACACACTCATTGGGGGCTCCGACAGCATAAACCGAATCAGCACAGTTACAGCAGGAAATAATCGATAAAAGCGTTTGATCGTGACGTCACAGACTATTTTTCGGCCGTTACTGTGGATAAAGTCAAACACGCAGTAAGGCTGTTCTGATTGCCGGGCTCTAACGGGTTTATGCACCGTATCGCGGTGTTCTCGGCTCTTTTCACGGTGACTTAGACGGGATCAGCGCCTCGGAGTCTCGGAGAGCGCCAGAGCTCCGTCAAAGCTCCGATAAACTCGCTCTGATGACTTACTGTTAAAAGCGTGTGGAAGTTAAAATGTCCGCTGGGAGAAAACGAGCTCCTTCACTGGTTCACTGCTTTGACGTTAACCGTGAAATCCAAGTTCAAATGTCTGAAATTATTCCGGAAGGAACAGTGTTAGTTACGCGCGAGGTAAAATGTTGCGGGTGTAATCCGTGTCCGCGCGGGGATTCACGGAGAGGAGGAATTGAGGCGGCCGTACTGACGGTCAGACGGGCTCAGTGGAGGTGCGTCTGGGCAAAGGCTCCAGTGATCAGACGTAGAGACACCGAGAGGCACTCACCTCCGCCGGGCTCTTGTTCCGCACCTCCTGGTTGATCCTCGTCTTCATCTCCATGGTCAAACAGCTAGAAACTCCACTAAGTCCCGGTTCTCGGTGCGTTCGATGCTCCGATCTCACGGCCTCACTGATCCTCCATGATACTTTAAGCCCCGCCCACACTGAGACCCGCCCCCTGCGTCCCTCTCCGCTGCCGCTGGTTGGACGAGTCATGCGTCAATCAGAATGGACGGAGCGTAAGCCATTAAGTGAACAGGTTTCGACTGTCCTCTGATACGGGATGGATGATCAGCACGTCAATCAAAGATGCTCAACTGTAACAATCCGTGAAATCCGTGAGGGGAGGGGCGCGGCAAAACACATGACGTAAAGTTATTATGACGTAAAATCCAATAACGTCAACAACCGCACACAACAGTAACAACAGTACTAAAGGGATTTTCTTTGGGTGTGGCTCAAGATAACATAAGTTAAGATAAACTTAATTGTCATTGCATTATAAAAGTTGACGTTTGATTAAAAACGTTTGATTGCACTTGTCAAAGGCCCAGTGTGATGATATACCGCCAGGACAAAGTTTTATGGTCGAACTGATTTAATGTCGAAAACTCAAAGCATTATAGTAATAACTACAAATTGTTCAGCAACATTGCAAAGGTAATGTTGAACTAGCTACTCAGTGTGCTTGAGATGGATGCTTAATGAATGAAGTAATCCTTGTAGACTTTTCAAGTCTTGAAACAATGGACACCGAATCCACAAAAGGAAAAGAGAACAGACTAATCAGAGCAACCCACCCATACACTTGTCAAAATAATTATGAAGGGGAATGCGATGCAGCTATAAATACTCTTACAAAGATGGCACACTGCCAAAGAAATAGAAACAGCCATGAAGTGAAGCCAGTGACGGCCTGATACTGAGTCAGGTACAACAGAGTGTCATTTAATTTATCAAAGAGGCTGTCGGTAGCACTAGGATTTTCTCATAGGTTGGGGGCCGGAGTATCAATCTGAACCTTCGATTTTAACTGATCATGTAGTTATAGTGATCAAGATTAATAATGTAAATAATCAATCAGGAAGGATAGATAGAGGTATTGGAGATTTAATAGCTATTACCATGTAAAAAGCCAATAGCATATACAATAAGTAACTACCTGCCCAGGGGGTATTTCAAAAAGGAATTTTATTTATAACTGATAATTATTGGCAACAGGCATTTGCAGACCTACATGGGCTATTGGAAGAAACTGAAACTTGAAGTAAGTAGACTGGCAATTCATTATAGAAAATATATGTGCAAGATTTAATGAAATAAAAGTAGCGTTTATTATTTATTAAAATATACAACCTTGCAGAACCAACCAGACTCATGTGATGTAGGGCATGGTTGAACATAGTCTGAGGGCCTGCATAGTAATGATTTGTGATAGGCGGGGCGAGTGGGCCGCTCCGGCAGCTGCTGCATTACGATCTGGCCGCGTGCATGATTTCCCCCAGGGCGGCCCTGGGCCTGCTGAAGCAAGGGGAGGCGCACCAACGTGTGGCTCAGCAAGGTTTGGTTCCGAATCCCCACCACTTGACACGAAGCCACAGGTAGGCTTGTTTATTTTTGTTTTTTGTTTCCCCCTCTCTCTCTCTCTCTCTCGTTTTCTGTATACACACTGTCAGACTCTCAACCACACCCCACATCACAATGGAATATATAAAGAGAAAGCTGGAGAGGCTTTTGTTTGATCAAGACAATAATGGATGGAAGCTGCTGGAAAAACTACTAAATATTTTTTCAGCTCAGAAAAGGGAATAAGGAAACATATGCATGTAAACAATGTTCATCCTGCCAATCCTAACGAGTTATCTAAATTTGTGGACCAGTTTTAACGTGGCCTCTGATCTCTGTTAACCATTTATCCAGAATGTACATAGCGTCCTCAGTTTGCTGTACAACGTCAATACAATAACCGCAGATCTTAAAAATGACTGTGATAAAGATGTATGCATTCAATTTACAGATTGTATAGATAGTTTCAAGAAGAGCACGTCTCTGGGGAATGATGGACTGACGGGGGAATTTTATAAAACCTTTTTCAATGACCTTCTACCCTTTTCACATGCTGTTTTCAAAGAACAAATTTAGAAGAACTTCCTGCCTAATTGAAGCAGGGAATGACACATACCCGTAAAAAAAATGAAGATAAATTATATTTTGAGAATTGGAGACCAACCAGGTTATTCAACAATGATGACAAAAAAAATACAGAAAAGGTTTAAAAAGGGCTTAAAGATGTTAGCTGATGAGGAATAATCTAACATTGCGACGTGTCTACTCCATTTGAAATAATATTATATAAGTTGTACATTCTTTTTTTTTAGGAATGCTGTAGGTGTTTGTTTTCTCAAATGTCTTCCTGTTCATCACTCAGTATTATTTCTTTACTCTCATACACAATTAGTCTTTAAACATGTATTTCCCTAATAAGCCAGCAGAGGGCGGTGTATCCCGTCTTATTTACTTACTCACTGAGGAGGTTAGGGTGATCCGTACACCTGTCTGTCGTTCTTCCCGCAGGAAGCCTGAGTGACTTCACCTGTGGGCTCTCTATGATCCCCCATCGGTGTTTCTTTTTTCTTTTCTTTTTTTATGCTAATCCATCGCATGAAAACGTGTATTCCTCCTGTGTGTGCTTCTGTTTGATCCAGGATCACATGACACAGTATAAATACAGAGGTAATGATTGTCTACTCTGAGTAATAATGTCAAGTGTTATTATTGTTAGATAAAATGTTGACTAAACTCATATGTTTAGTTTGTGTGCTACTTTGTGTCGGGTCTCATTTTCACATTTTTGTTTCTTCAATGCTGTTGGCTTTGTTGTAATGATTTCTTAAAATTCCTTGTATGCTTCAAGAAGCTCTTGTTCCTCTACAGTGAAAAAAAGTTTCTCCTTTCCATGGTTTCAGCTAATCATAGCCTTGCTGGTCATCGTTTTGAGGGTCAGTTGTCATCTGATTATGCAGTTATTGAACCAGGCACGAAGAAATTTATAATTTATAATTTTCTATGTTCATCTTATTCATCAGGCAAACAAACTAAATTCAAACAACAACAGGATTACAAATCAAACAATCCATAACTAATAAAGTTCTGTTACATTCAGGTGCTGCCAGGAAACTTCAGCAACTTCACATTCAAATTATAAAAAGAGTTGTGTTCCTGATGTTTCCCGTGTGTTTGTCCCTATTGTTCCTCCACAACAATGAGCTGAGGGTTCTGGGTGTGAATGAGTAAGAAGGAGCTCATTGTTTTAGAAATACATACGCACACACACACACAGACACACACACACACACACACAAAGAGAGCGAGAGTAACAGGCTTTAAAGCAAAAAACCACAATGAGTCAAAAATGAAGTCCATATGACATGTGGCTGCTCATCTTCAGAAGAAAGCCTTGCTGAATACAGAGCTAAAATATAAATGATCACTGCAAACACACAAACAGATGATTAAGGGAACTTCCACGTTCTCAGACGTAAAGGCCATTATCGAGACTGTCTATTGAGTGGCACTATAGCACTGAGTAAATGGAGGGGATAGGAAGGGGGATGGTTACGGTCCTTACCCAGGAATGGTTCTTCACAGGCATGATGGACACAGAGGACGTGTGGTAACCAGACCTGGAGGTCTGCTTGACTTGATAAATGTTGCATGCAGACAAAAACTGATGTGAAATCACAGAGCGTCCAAAGAGAACCCTTTGTGGTGACCAATCTGAGAACTGTATGTATTGTATTGTAATGTATTATATGTGATACTGACCACCAGAATGCGCTCACTAGGAGACAATGTACAAGTTGTATTTGTCCTTTTGGCTTAAGCATCCAGCACAGAGTGAGCAAAACATTTAAAGTGGTGAATGGTACAAATCTCAGCAGAGATGCTCCAGCTGTGTCTCATTTCAGGGGAGGAAGGAAACATCGTGCATAGCAGTACAAATACAGGGCAGTTTAGTCTAGCCTAAATTGGACTTGTCTATGGTGCTGTCTGTGCCATCAAAGACCAAGTGAGATTTTTGTTTGTTTAGCTATAATGAAAAGGAAACTGAAATGAAATTGAAAAATTTAAACAAACCTGTAATGGCCCAATGGGAATTTGAATCACACAAGACTTAAACATGCAACCATAATACAAATATAAAACAAGTTAGTGTACACATTTCAGATCTGGTGTAAAAAAACGAATGAAGTGTGGGTCACTTTGAAAAATTGATTTAAAAAAATCTGATACAGATTCTTGAAATGTTTGGAGGTAGATGCACAAAGAGATCAGTGCGGCAAACAGGACCTACTAACCCTGGTGAGATGCAGCAGGAGTTAAAGCCAGAGTTGTCTATCCCCTGGTCACCCCCAGTACCCAGAACCTCCAGGCACTGAGCGAACTCAGAAGTGCAACAACTGCCTGCTGGGTATCCGTCTGAACCTGCAGAGCTTCAGTTCATAACAGCCACAGTGAAGTGAGGTGCTGACAGCTGTCTGCAGGCAAGGACCGCAATCTTGGCCCCTGGGTTCAGGAGGGGTGGTCCATGAACCAGCAGTGCCGGGATGCTAGTCAGGCCCCGGCTGGGTCAACTGGACAAAAAAGTTGGATGTTGAAAGACCTGAAACCCTCAGAGAACCCAGAATATATCACTGATAATCTGTGACAATGCAGCCTGTGTCATGAAAAAAAATCTGATTCCATTTATTCGCACTGATCAGAGAGGATCAAACTTTAAAACTGATGAATGAATGTGAACGTACCTTGATCTTGATGATACCCAGGGTGACATTTAAATTATTTCTACAGGGTGCCAGGTGTAACCTTGGTTCAAGCTTTCTTGCACGTAACAAAGTCCCGTCTCATTTTGACCACACACAAACATTAAAGTCTGCATTTCATTCTGGGAAGTCTGTAGATAAACATTATTCAAATTTGGTAATTATTATGTAGAAGATTAATATGAAGAAGAAGACTATATGCTCAATTGCTATAACCATTTTTGGGGTGAAATGCTGCCTGGAATTTACTATGTAAACAATTCTATCATTCGATATAAAAGCCTGGTGTTGGATCAGTAGGCAGGGTGAATCTTACATTATTTACTGAAATAAATTCTCTTTGTTTATCATTTAACAGTCTAAGGCACAGAGATTTCCAAATTGTGCTTAAGTTTCCCGGAGCTTGTGGAATGGAGGGATGGGATGGGAAAAACATGAAAACCTTCTGGTGAACCGAGAGAAATCCTTGTGGAACATTTAAGGGTCTCAGATCCACGAGAACGTCTTGATGGAGACAGCAGATTCTGGATCTGAGCCAGAGTAGCACAGTAATGTCCCAGTACAGTAAACATACATAAACACACACACACACACACCTAGCTTAGCAC
This sequence comes from Brotula barbata, assembly GCA_900303265.1. Lineage (NCBI taxonomy): Eukaryota > Metazoa > Chordata > Actinopteri > Ophidiiformes > Ophidiidae > Brotula > Brotula barbata. The sequence continues at coordinate 96,690 of OMNV01002140.1, forward strand.
AAAGACTGGAAACAGATAGAAACTGTTAGCCAAACACCATGAAAAGCTCTATATGCTTACAGTACATTTCAGACAAACTCACAACTTTTGGACCCATTACTTGAATAATGCTATAAATATTGACAACCTCATTGTTATTATTTAGGCCATAAATGTCGATGTTCCCTCCTTCCATCATTTTTTCTTGTCCTCTCTAATCATGCCAACACAGCCATTATAGTCGGAGGGGATCTCAGTACTGTAATTAATTGTAGCCGTATAGAATTGGTAATTCATAGATACACTGAAACAGTGCATGAATCATTTTGGTCTGCTTTAATACTCTTACTCATCACCTATACTGTAATTTTCACACTAAAGCAGAAATGCCAAAAAAAGTGCAGAATATAACTTTTTACAAAATACATTTTTGTACATTTTTTAAGTCCTCCTTCTCTAAGAATTCATTCTGGGTTATTATGAAGTACATCACTCTGGCTGCCTCCGCAATCAAACCGGTGGTCCAGGATTGGCAGAGGAATGGGGGGCTAGTGGTGTTTTTGCTTTTGTATCTGTGTAAGATGGGCAAAAACTCGACAGCTTTCCAACCATCAACCATGACAACCAAAACCAAATGGGTACTGCTGGTGTTATGGAGCCTGTTCACTTGTTTAATGGTTGTACTTGTTATTATTCACATGTTTATTGAAAACAGACACAATAATAAATACAGAGTCCTGGAATATAAATGAACACACTCACACACACTCTGTAGTGGTCTGAACATGCAGTTGCGCGTTGAACGTATGTCGTGGTCACAGATAAAAATATAAACGTCATGAGAACAGCAAGACTTTCCCAGCAGACCCAGGAGCAAGGCAGCAACCCTCTCAGGACAGCCTCAGCAGCTGGGAGAGATGCATGATGGACAGGATTTAGAAGCACTTTGACCTCCCTTGCATTGATTCTTTTTCCCACACACTGAAATCCGTCCACGTCGAGCTCCACCAATCAGCTCTCTCCTTCCTATTTACAGTACAGGCACTGACCAATGGAGATTGCGGGGAATGACTCCATGGACAAACCTGACAATATCACGTTCATCTAAGATGCTACCTGAGTTTCTGAATGTCACATCGCTAAAAACAAAACATCAAATCTAATCAACATATGCAGATAAACCCGTAAATAATTCATAATTCATTTTCTTCAGTCTGCTGAGGTCAGGGACGCCACATTTGGACTCACCGTGTTCAGCGGCCTTCACCAGGTCACGTATTCTTTTTGGAAAGAGCAGTGTGCCACACCACAGGAGACAGGAACTGTCTTTCACTCCAAATTTACAAACCCTACAAAGGCAAAGGCTTTGGATAAATGTGATTGTTTGGTATATGTAACTCTGACAGGTCATACCTCTGTCTCAGTTTTGTATGAATGTTGTCATATAGTTCTAAGTTCAGTCTATGTGAACTTTCACTCTTTGTAGTTTTCTTCACTTCCAGCATTTTTCCTCCAACTATTTCTGTAAAATAACACCAAATGTTCATGAACCCAGCCTACACCATAGTAGAATTTGTAAATTTGTGTAACGGTACCTATGTTGACCTTCATAACCTTCAGCTGAGGATATCCGGCTCCCTGCAAGCTCCACGTGTGTTCACATGGAACCATTGTACTTCAATACATAACACAAACACTATAACTAAAATGACAAGTCTCACTGTTCATTAACGTTAAAAATTTGTTTTCTCAAACAGAAAATTACAGAGCTTCAACATCAACACAAAACTTTTCATGCTTTCTTTCTATTCTTCCCTTTCTGTCTCACATTCTATTCTCTTGCTCTCCCTCTGTTTTATTGTGTGTAGAGGAAACGCTGAGTTGCTCTCCAGATGTTTTCTGGTGGTTTTAACGGCAGACACACACACATCACACACACACACACACACACACACACACACTTGTTCTGTAGTCAGCCCCCCATGGAGGGAAAGGGAGAGAGAAAGAGTGTGGGAAACGCGCGTCACTCTGCACGTTTTCCTTTCTAGAAGCTTCTGTGTTTGAAGTACTTTTATGCACCGCTGTAATTGAGTATGACGTTCTGATACTGCTACATATTTCCTAATTACTTCATAATCAGCTACTTTAGGTACTGGTTATGCTACATCATTCCTCTTTTAAATCCTCCCTCTTATGTCTTTCCTCTTGTCCTTTGTTGTTTCTTTTTAAGTTCTCCCCTGAGATCTTTCTTCCTTCCTTCTGTTTCCTTATATCCTCCTTTCCTTGTCTCTCCCACATCTCCTAAAGTGAAGATCTGAGGTTTATTTCACTTTATTTTATTTTATTTATGTTTATTTATTTTATTTATTTCACTATTTCACATAAAAAAAGCAAGATTTAAAGCTCATACTTCACTTTTATTCCAAGTTTATTCAAGTGTTTCCTCCCACAGTTATGAGTGGCTAGGTGAAAGCTGCATGCAGCCCCCAGCTGATCTAGCTGGCCTAAGCATCATCACGGCAGGACACCTCCCATGACAACAAGGTCCATTAGCATCTATTAGCATGCGTCTAACTAGCATGTGTATGGTCAGTGACTTCCCAACATGGCGTCTGTGTTTGTATGGAACAAGAGGGCTGTGTGTTCTTCTGAGTCACTCGGGGGAATTCCTTTTTAGGCCTACATTTGAAAAATGTTGTCCTTCATGCTCAGGTTTGTATGCATACAGTCATGTAGTCATATACAGGCTGTCTTAATTAAACCCATGGCCTAAAAATGTATTTTGGAAAGTGATCACAAACACACACACACTGCTCACTTTGATGGTCTTTTTGTAAGCAATCTGCAGTTTTAAAGTGATATGCTTTCTCTTGTTTGTCAGACCATTTAGACACAACTGAACTTAGTCCCTGATGTTATTTTTGGTCAATTGTAAAGTATTGTATGTATATTGTGGAGATATGTGTTGTTCACTTCTAAGGGGCCTTGTTTGTAAAAGTTGGCATAGAAACAATCCTTAAACATTGTGGATGCTGTAATCAGAAATTGCAAGGTCAATAAAAAGTCAAATCTATAAAACAATGCATTAGTACACTTGTATGCAACTTTTGCTTTATAATCCCCAAGCGTTGTGAAAAGGTTTGCACACAATTTACCATAAGAGAATGAATTCATATGCACTACACACTGATGAAGTCTTAAACACAAGACATCACCAGTCTTACTGAAAAACCTTTAATGGAGATGAGACAAACATTTTGTCTCGTCTGAATTAGACAAAATGACAGAGAGAGAAGAATCATTGTGAAATCTGGCAATAATTGCCCTTCCATCTGTGTCGCCACATCCACCTGTCCAAATGTGTTCACACAAACTTTGTAAACTTCATAAATCCAGACCCTTTTGTATGAAGTGGCTCATGATATTTCAATTAAATGAGACCTCAGATGATTGAATGGTCCCTTACAGATCCATGGAACACATGGCTCAGAGAGAATGTTGTGAGATATACTGTACGTCCAGGGCGATAGCGTCCTATAGAGCATAGCACAGTTCAAGTCGGGAATTCACAAGGTATGTTTAGCTTTTTATGGCATGCAGATCTTCTGTCCTTATGCTGTAGGAGAAATAAAAAATGGGGTCCATTCAAAGACCTTCAGACCTGGGAACAGAAGGCCAGACACCTCCAGAATGATACAACTTCATCAGTGACCAGTGATTCTGACGGAAATGTGCTAAAAATCATTATATTCTGTAAAATCATTGTAATATGGGTTTAAAGTTGCAATTAACTTCATCCAACTTCCCCCATCAGACTTTAGACTTTAGACAGAGGTTAACATGTTGATATCTTTTCCAAGGTCTCACTCTCTCTCTCTCCCTCACTCTGTCCGTCTTCCTCACTCGCTCACAAACTTGGCAGGAAAAGCAGGGGAGGCCCTTCACTCCTCCTCCTCACACACCCCCAACCTCCTCTCTCTCCTCCCCTTCTCTCTCTCTCTTTGTGTTTTCATTCAGTCCTCAGGAGTTCACAGCTTCATATCTCTACTTCATCTGCTGCACCTCCTTTCCTCAGTTTCTCTTTCTATCCCTCTCTCATCCGTTCTCTCCCTCACACACACTGCCTCTCTCAAACACACCATCTTGCTCTGATCATCATGGGGAGTTTTGTCTGTGTTTATGTGACTGGAGCCACACTGATCCTCCTGCTCACTGGTAAGTCCAATGTGCATGTGTGTGAGTGTCCCTGCAATGTTTGTGTAGAAGCAGCTGCTGAATTTCCGGCTCAATCTGATGTGTGCCTGTGTGTGCGTGCGTGTGTACATTCACTGTATATGAGATGAGTAGCATCCCCCCCTTAGGGGTCCCAGTACAGTGTGAATACAGAAGGGGCAAACCCACATCTCTGTTACGCTTCACTGAGGCAGCTTATACCGGATGGTGGATTGATATGTAGTGAGCCTGTAATGGGATCCTGTTATTCTCTAAGAGGTGATGGTGTGACGTCATCATCAGCTCAAGCTCAAACTTTTCTTGTTTTGGAAAACTTTACTCTGTAATCTTGACATTTATGACAAAGGTGGTGAAATGTATCATCCAGTCATAGATGCACGTTTACACTGAACACAAGACGAACTTCATCTGGATGTTTGTTTACATTAGCTTTTTATGTTGGATTCTAACTACACGGCAAACTACTTCCCAAACACTTCCCTTGTTCAAGTTTCAATAATTAATTCTTATCTCAATGACATGTTATGTCACCACCTGCCTCGAGTCACCTGCTGAGTTCCTATGAAACCTCTGTGGGTCGCTGGTGCAACAACAAGCATTACATCCCTCTGGCGGCTTCCTATGGACATTTGTGGAATTTGTATCTTCTCCCTGGATCTGCATGGGTTTCCTCTGGGTTCTCCGATTTCCTCTGAAAGACATGCAGCTTAGGTGAATTGGAGTATGTAATTTGTAACTTATGTGTTGGCCATGTGATGGATTGGTGACCTGTCCAGGCTGTACCCTGTCTTTTGCCCAAAAACTGATGGGACTGGTTCCAGCCCCACTGAAACCCTTACTCGGATATGTGGTATAGTCTTGACAAACTAACACTGAACTGATTCTGTTCTAGTTCACAAAACTAATTTTTCCACCAAAAATAAATTGGTTAGTTTGTTCCCACCACAAAGCAGAAAAAAGTCAGACCTGATGTGGGAAATGGGCATGGAATTTTGTAACTTGATATGGTGCCACAACAAATCAGAAAAGTAGTTGCGCCTTCCCCAGCTGTGTGGTTTACAGTATGGTATTTCATGCTACAAGACCGTTTTCAAGTTTTGTGTTTCACTTTCACACACTTTCCAGCGTCGTGGTGCATGTCATTCCATTTACTCAGGTTTGATGATGGTTTTTCAATGTTTTTTTTTTCTCCAATCAAACTCCTAACAGTTCACCTCTGATCAATTTCATACCAGATATCTGACGTAGTCAAAAAATGAACTGATCTGAATTTCCTCACTTTGGTGCTTTGTCTGTCCTGACACATCTAAGCAGGAATTGTTGCTGCAACAAGTTGCTCTTATCTTCACCTCCATTCTAAAACAATCAGATATTAATGAAAGTAATCAGAATTATGGATCATATGCAAAGGAAACGAGAATTCACACATTGCAGGTTTCTGATTAAACACAGACATACATATTCATGTTTGTGTGTGTGTGTGTGTTTGTGAGCAGCTGTTTTTTACAAGATTTTTTTTAATCGTAGGCTGTGCCAGCAAACGCCCCCACACCGAAACAAACACTCCTCATCCTTCACTTTTCCTCCTTCCTTTTCCTGACATCCCTCATTCCTTCCCTTTCTGTTCTGTTCTTCACTGTTGGATTGTGTGTGTGTGTGTGTCACCTGGTTTTCATTGTGTTCACCCTGAGGCATTGTGATGAATCTCTGTGATTGACAGACTCACAGTGATGACACACTTCCTGCTTATTAACAATTAACAGCCTGCCCCCTCAGTTCCCAGCAGCCCACATTGGTTTTGTGTGTGTTGAAAATGCATTTATGACCAGTTCCAGGTTGTAGTGACCCTTATCTGGCTCCAGTGGTAGTGAGTTTAATTCCCCCACGACTCACAATACTAAATATAAACAAGAAAAATGTCTGAACATGTGAAGCTCATCATCATGTGGTTAATGTGTGAATCCTGGCAGAGGGTTTGAACTGTAAACCACAATGGAACACGGGAGAAGAAATAAAGGATGATAGACACAAACCAATGCACATTGTTGTTTTACACTGTACATCTTTGTGGTTAGATATATTTCAAACAGACTGCGCCGGTATTGCTCTTTATTAGTCAACACACCACACCAAGTGCTTTACAATTTATGCCTAACATTCACCCATTCACACACCAGAAGTACAGCGGGGGGATCCATGCAGCAGCCTGCTCGGCAGGAACAAGTAAGGATTCAGTGTGTTGCTCAGGGACTCTTTGATATTATCCTCATCAGATACATTAATGTTTGATTAATGTATCTAATTTTTATCTATTTTACTTTTTTAGTCCCCTGATGAACTTTATTTGTATAGCTCCTTTCATACAGGAAATGCAACTGAAAGTGATCTACAAATGACATGCATGTGTGCTTCACATAAAATAGGAAAACATTAATATTGCAATTTAAGATAAATATTATTGATAATGATAAAAATAATTCAGTAATATTGAATTCAGGTAAAAATACATTAAAAAAGTAAAATGAAATAAAATGAGGTTAAAAGATGGATTATAAACAGAGTAAAAGACAGCATAAGTGTGTAAGCTTATGGTAAATGGACTGCATTTCTATAGCGCTTTTATCCAAAGTGCTTTACAATGTTTGTCTCACATTCACCCATTCATACATACATTCACACACCGACAACCGAGGTAACCATGCGAGGCCCACTTGCTTGTCGGAGCAATTTGGGGTTAGGGTCTTTCGTGAGGAGTCTGGAATGTAGCATAAATCTCTGCCACTATCTGGTGGCTTTCTCATGTTAGCACAGGAGAAGCTGAGCCGATACGTGTCTATTGGATGAAAAAAACATTTACAAATTTTGATGATCCAGATCCTCTGCATAGCCTATTATAATGTTCCTTGGTCGACGACCCACAGCTGATCAAATTAAAACTTGCTAACAAACAAACAAAATGTCCAATGTGACTGGAATAAATGAAAATGGATGTAAACAAATACATGTCTCTAAACAGGCTAATCCCTGGAAAATGTCACTGATGACAGATAGGGTCACCTCAGGCAGCTGTCTGTCAATGTGAAAACTGCCATGTTTTCACATTTGACTGTTTTTCAAAGAGAATTTTCACTCCCTGATCTCTGGGCTTTAAAACATAATGGACACCACAGACAAACCTGACCAGACCACCTGACCTAAAAAGCTATGTTTTACTGAAGCAATCCAACTAAAAAGAAGGCTTCGGTGTTGATTTAATTGACAATTTATGTTCTCCCCATACATGATGGCAGTAACACATAGTGATGGGTGTGTAAAGTTGTGGTCTAGTCATGTTTGTTGATGGATTTTTTAGCTGCTGTCATTAAATGTTAGCTGCTCTGTGTCGCTGTCAGGTAATGTTTAGTGTTCAAGTGTTGGACATTACAAAGGGGTAGAGTTTGTTCGTGTTCAGACAGGTGTCCGTTAGATGTTTCAGTGTTTCTCTGAATGAACACAGCAGTGTAGACATGAATGTTTTCATGGACTCTCCTTTCGTAACATAGCTGAAGGCCGAGCGTTGAGAGATTTCAGAGTTATCAGGACCTAAGAGTCAACACGGTGATGAATTTGAGGGTTATCACAAGAGAAGAGGAGGAAGATCACTCACTAATGATGTGAAATACAGAGTTAAAGAGAAGATTTCCCACAGACACGCACGCACGCGCACACGCTGATGGATGAGGCTCAGGGAGGATGAAGGGGATCCTCAGGGATTGGGGTGAGGGGGTGGAGTGGTGACAGAGGTATGACAGGATGGATGTTTTCCTCACTGATGTGTGTGTGTGTCTCTGTGTGTGTGTTCAGTATCATGGGCTCAGTATACAGATGACTACAGCGACTTCTCAGCAACTCCAGACTACAACGCAGATGACAACGCAACGATCAAGTACAGCTTCTTCAGTCAGTACACACAAATTCACACACATTCAACCCACCTGTACACACACACACTTTTTCACCACGTTGTTCTGATGTGGATTCAGGTAACGCGAGCAGTGAGGATCTGGAAAAGTTCCTGAGAGAAAGTGACGTATTTGTCACCGGTGAGGAGGATGAGGAGAAGGATGAAGAGGAGGAAGTGATGACAACCACAATAACCCATGACATAAGTACAGAGAGGGGCGGAGGTCAGGCAAAGGGCTCCGCATCACTTCCTACTGTGTTGGTAAGAAGAGATTTACTGATGATCATGTACATGTTTAAAGAACCATCACAAATAATAAACAAACATGAGCAAGGAGGACAAACATTTAGTTACATTTTAAGTTCTGCTCTTGTGTGATCCACATTTGTAAATATTCTATCTTTTACATTTTAATGTTTCAGCATTTTGTTTATGGGAGATAACATTTAAATACATTAACTTATATGATTTATTGTGGAAACATTGTTGTTTACTACATTTAAAGATTTACTGTTAATATTTCCCTACTGTTAACATGATAGTAATTTAATGGTGATATTTTATTTAGCTTAGTACTAATATCAAATTAACTTTCATGTGTGTATAATCAGTGAAAAATATATAAACTTGTGACAATGTGACATCTGAGCTGAGCATATTGGCTTCTGTTAGAATTAAACTGCACCGTCAGCATGTAAGTGTGTGTGTTTGTATGTGTGTGCCCAGATGGTTTTTATTAAATTTGAAGACATTACACGAACGTCAACCAAGGACAACAAATGGAATGGAAACACTTACTGTGTGTGTGTGTGTGTGTGTGTGTATGTGTGTGTGTGTGTGTGTGTGCAAGAGAGCTGCAACATGCTAACCAACAGAGACAGAACAACAGAAGGAGTGTGTACTCTTTCATGACGCTGCCAGAACACAGTGTGTGTGTGGGCGTATCTGTGTGTGTGTGTGTGTGACACAGACGTTCAGATGTAGGCTCAGCATAGCTCAGTGTTCGTGTGTGTGAGTGTGCCTCAGTAAATCAGACGACTCAGAGTTCAACCAGTGCACGATTTGGAGCCTCAGGCCCCTCAGTATTTTCTTCACTGAAACACAGATCATTGCTCCACCGTCTCTGTCTCAAACACACTCCACACGCTCATATGGATGCATGGCTGACAGTGTGTGTTTTGTGTCTGAAGGAATTTAGGACGCTGGCCTGGACTCTGCTGCTGCTGATCGGCCTCAACATACAGCAGCGACAACAACACACTCTATGAGACAACACACACATAAACAGGAACACACTCAGGAGGTAATACATCGCGCACGCACACACACAAACACACACACACACACACACACACAAAGCGTCTATTACACGTCGATGTTGTATATATTTAGTTCCCGATATAAGCAGCAGAGGTCGCTGTAGGCCCGGATCACATTTTCTTTCCAATCACTTTGCAAACATTAGAAAAGTACTTCAGCCTTCAGTGAATGAACAATAATTGTAGTAGATGTGAAGAATGTGAGAAGTGAAAAAATTATCAGGTTTCTTTTGCTTATTTAGGAGTTACATGCTGTTTTTCTGTTTAATCAGAGATTCAATGTGACATATTTGGAATACAGTGAAAGCTGTACACTTTAAAGTGATAATCCTTAACTTTTTCTCACTAAAAAAACAAACAATTTAACATTAATTTTCCAAAGCGTTGTTATAAAAGTCATTCGACAGACATTCAGTCTTTTAATTGTTTTCATAAAAGGTGTATCACATTATGTCACACAACAACATGGTGCACTTTTAGTGACGTATAGAGAAGGACTCTGCAGTTTAAACAAAAGAAACCACCACAGTCCTTGAGAAACACCCTCATGAAACCAGGACCAAATGAGTACCATGTTGGTGAAAAGGTATACAGGCGGTTCCAAATATTTCTAGAACTCTATACACTTCATGTAGATATGTAAAAACAACCACTATCGTCCAAAAGGAAAATCCGACTTCCCAGCAGAAAGACGTGGGTCAGACTCCTCATTAGTTTGGCCATATTGGATCATTTTTTTCACTTTATGTGTCTGTTACTTCTTAATCTTTCCCCACACTGCGAACACCACGACAGCCTAAAGTTATCAAACTGCTTCTATTACCACATGAAAGTCAGTGAACTCACATTGTGTCTCTGTGGATCACAGTAATGTTTTTGTTTTTTGGTTTTTGTTTTTGCAGCTCTCATTGGGTCTTGTTGGATCACCTGACCTAAGCTGGGCGGGTCACCGTCACCTCTTGTTGACCTGTGGCTCCGTAGGGACCACTTCCTTAAGAAAACCAACCCCATCCCCAGGACAGTGTGGACCTCAGCCAATGCCAGAGGGAGTAAAACTCACAGAAACTAAACGTCATCACTCAGAGACTCCACGCAATGCTAATGGTGCTAATGCTGACATTTTATTTATGCTCATATTTTTGCTTCACGTTCAGACTCTTCAAGTTCTGACACAAACGCACTTTGTCCCTCCAAACATGAGGCACTTTTACAGCATCTTTTTATGTTTGCTTATTCCCCAAGACAACCAGTACATAAAATTTAAATGAAGAATTGAGAATATCCAATACAGCTGATGTCTAGAATCAAATTTGAAGGTTTTATGTTATTTCCTCAGAAGGAGTCAAGCTCAGGGTCACTAATTGTCAGTAAGCCAACAATCTTCTGGCCTGGATTCTGCTGCCGAGGATAACCCTCAACAACATAAACACCAACACTCACACACACACACACACACACACATACACACAAAGCAGCTACTTGACATTACATGCAGTTCCCTTTGTGGGCAGCTGTGGGCTCAGTTCAGATTTTCCGTCCAGCCACACTGCAAAGATTACAAAATATCACACAGGACTGTTTCCTCACAGTTTCTCGCGTTGTGTTAAGCTAGGCTAAAGCAGACGTAGCACAGCTGTTTGTAGAATCAAAATTGTCTCTGTGATTTTTATACTTTGTTTCTTTTACTGTGTTCTTGAATAAAAATCCTTTTACACGCTGCCCTCGATCTGTTCACTGAAGACACAGCATTCGTACGCTGTTTGTATATTTCTTGTTTTACTGAGCTCGTTCCAGCATGCAACACACGTGAAAGACAGATAATACTGTTTTTTTTCATGAGAGCAACTTCAACTGAAACAAATATCTGTATCAAAGCTTGTGCTGAATGGGCTGTAACGGGAGAACTAAACTATCTACTAAAATCGTGACAGACCAACCCCCACCTGGAGGCGTCGGCATTCATGTCTACGGGTGGGGGGGGGGACTTTTCTGGGTAACGAACAAAACAAACCCCCGTTCAGTGCTACAGCGCCACTCAGTGGAAAGTCTGGGTTACGGTCTTTATTTTGGGTACCTGAAACTTTCCTTATTCAAGGGTTAATCTAGAGGTTCTCCGGTGTGTGCCAGGACATGTAACACATGTTTGCACAAATATGTAACACCTTTGTCTGAATATGTAACACGTGTTTATGCAAATATGTAACATGTCTGTACGAATATGTAACACGTTTGTACGAATATGTAACGGGTTGTACGAATATGTAACAGTTTGTCTGAATATGTAATAGGTGTTCATACAAATATGTAACACGTTTGTACGAATATGTAACACGTGTTTGCACAGACATGTATCGTGTCCACTGGTGGAAGTGGTCAGAGGTTACAATTAGCTCTTTATTTTGATCATTATCGTTTCTGTCTGCTAACAAGTGTGACACCTTGTTGTCACTGAGTCAACAGGAGTGTTGACAAAGTCCAAACAGGAAGTGACGGATGCCCGGGGCGACGGTTATTTCAGTAATCTGAGTATTCATCACCCCTCCACACAGACACACACACACACACACACACTCACATTGCCATCTCCTTATCTATCTGCGTTAGTCCATGCTAACAAGTCAAACAGCTCGGCATCGTTTCTGTTCTTCATCCGAACCCAGCTGACATTTAACACAAAACATGCTACTCTAAAACGTCCAGGTGAAACACGCAGGCCATCTCTGTCAAGATAGAGACAAACACACTGACAGAGAGAGAGAGAGAGAGACAGAAAGAGGAAGAGACACACACACACACACACAAACAGCCAGGCATTCATTAACATTTGTGTTGCACAAATGCCACCAGGAAAATAGCACCAGCTGGCATTTAGCCATCATAAAGCACAAAACACCACAGACAGCTAGCAGCTAATGGACATGCTAAATACTACATGATCAAAGACTCTATCAATAAACCTGATTAGATCACTTGGAGACTTGGAGCATGAACACAGACCATCCAAACACGACACCTGGACTTAAGCAGACTGGAGCTAAAGAAGCAGTCACACATCTTAATGAATTGCTTAATTGCTGATTTAATTTGATGATGTGGTTATAATCATGCATGTACAGAACAAACAAACAATAAAAGAAGTCAAACCGAATGAACACAGGTAGCTTCATAGGTCCCATGGTCCGATCAAGTCTGTTGATTCGCTCCTGTACTAAATAGGTCACGTTCTACAACTCTCAATCACACTAACAGACACACACACACAGACACACACACACACACACACACTCCTCGCAGTCACAGACATGGATAGGATGAAAGGTGTGGTTTGATGTGACTCAGAAGGTCACAGCCTGGTGTTGATGTCAGACTGTGACCTTCCGCGAAACTTGCTGCTGTCACCTGATAACGCACTCACACACACAGGCACATACGCACACACCTGTCTTGTATTTGTCTCAGTTGTTTGTCCTCTATAGGCCCTGTGGAGAAAATGGAAATTAATTTGAAAAATGTTGAAAGGAAGGAT
>OMNV01002145.1:8764-35487 GCA_900303265.1 Brotula barbata
AAAAAAAAAAAAAAAAAAAAAAAAAAAAAGCTAGACATTCCACAATGTCCACCCTTCTGCCAGTTAGGATTAACATCTTGCACTCTCCAAGGTTGAAAATCCCATCAGATGGAACAAAATTAATTTCTACACAATATGCAAGGCTAAAAGCCACATAATAGGAGACAATGCTGAGTGCATCCCTCGATTGTGATTCCATTCACTCCCTAATCGGCAGGATGGCCATGCGCAGTGCAGCAGCGTAGTAAATGCTTTCATCCCAGGGGGATAAGAAAAACAATGGACCTTTTTAATTTCTTTTCTAAAGCGAGCCACAGAAAGAAAATGATATAGACGTAATTGATGATGAGGAGAGCAGGGGGAACCTTAACAGAGGTCTCACGTCCAGGTTTTTTTTTTCATAATGGCAACCGCTCAGGGGCATTGGAGGTTGACAAATCTGGCACGGAGGACAAATTGACCAGCAACAGAGCGCAATTTGTCCCTTAAAAGAAAGGGTAAGGGCCCTGTGTGGCCTGAGTAATTAGTTTAAGCTGCAGCACGCCTGTCTAGGAGCGGACCCGCTGGAGAGCGGTTTGGTATGTCCACTGATAAGAAGTACACCTGGAATCCTTTTGACAAAATCCTCAGTACAAAATATATTAATTAACATTTTTTTTAGATTAAAAAGATTAAAGAAAGAGATTATGCTCATTTGAGGAAAAAAATTTTTTTGATTTAGTGTGTATCTGTTTGCCTTGTCATCATGTTTGTCACTGTGCATGTATGAGCTTGTGTCTCTAACAAGGCCATTGGACTATAAAAACAAAAGTCTATTTTAATAATGACTAAAACACCAACAATGTGTTTTAGAACACTGTATACGACCAGACTCATTGTACATGTAGATGTGTGTGAGCTGAGGAGAGTAAAAATGACACGGGTAGAATGCTGGTTGTGTATTCTCAGCATGCACCAAGACTCAGACAAAGACATATGGCAGGTCTACGGTGGCCGCATCTGTGGTGTGATGCAGGGAGAGAGTGTCAAGGACCCGGATGCACTGGTCCATGGCATTGTGCTTAGTGACATCTAATACTGGTATTGCACAATCTCCTCCTGACCCATTTTTAGTTGATACAAGCTGAAGTCAATTTCCTGTGCTTTTCAAATACGAGAGATTGACAAAAAAAAAAGAGCTGCAACCCCAACACTTTGCTGTTCAATATAATGGGAGCGGATACTTTCAAGGCTACACTTTCAAATCTGACGAGAAACACTTTTGAAAGTAAGGGTTAGTAACTTTCTCACTCCTATCTTCCTCTTCTTTGTTACACTTGGCTGCCTCGTCATCAATACAAGGTCAGGTGCTGCAAGTGCTCTCACTCAGAAGCCAAGAAATGTGGATGAGCCACAGACAAGTATAAGACAGTGACACAACCCACACTTAGTGTGGAAAAGGAGCGTGGGGGAGTGAACATGGCACAGATATGATTAGGCAGGAGAGGGAACTGGGGGAGGGTAGGAAGCATCAGAGAATAAGAGACAAAGAAAAGCTGAATCTTTTTTTTTTTTCCAGAGAAAACTTTAATTGGCTTTTGGGCTGCAGCAGCACCCAATTAGCATGCTTGTTACATGCACACACCAAGAGCTAATTGGCCCGAGAGGAGAAAGTGGTGTGGCCCTGAAAGGATGGAGCAGGATTCATTTGAAGATTCCAGGCTCCAGTAGAAACATGTTTGGCAAACAGTGGAAAATAACATTTTGGTGCCTGTGCACGCTTGATACAAACCAAAAATATTATTTACAGTTTCTTGCTCTCTTTTTCGCCAGATGGTGTCTCAAAATGCAAATATAACGAGTGCCAGAAATAGATAGTAAAGTATTTAGGCATCAGTACGTTTCTATGATTAGCATCTTATCCAACTTGTTATTACTGCATGGAAATACAAACGGACTATTTACAAATTGCTATTCGGCACATGTCATATAGTAAAAGCAATAATAACTTATCTGATCCTGGGAGAGATCTTTCACAAGCATGACCTGTACACATTCAGCCCCATGCTATCCTACATTGAGGAAGATGCTGAATGTGCAGATAAACACAACAGCATTATAAGCTCACTTAGGGCAAGAGGCTGAATCTCTGATTACATTTACTGTACAAACAGTAGCAGCGGGATCTGATGCACAGGACATCAAGAGCTCATTATGCTCTTAACATGCAATTAATCAAACAATGTAAACAAAGCTTGCTTCAGCCAAAACAGACAAGAGTTGGATTCCCTTGTGGAAATTCAAATGAACTACACACATTACAAGATTTAGCAAATAATGGAATATAAATCATGGCAAATTTAAGATTCACAGCCAATCTGCATCCAGTTATGGCTTCCTGCTGAGAGCACACACAAATATCCCTGCCTCCTCTCTGTCTGACTCCTGAGCCAAGACCTCCGAAATGTGGTGAAAAGTCTTAAAATGCAAATATGATCTCCGTGCAGGGAAAATGAGACAAATACATTTTGTAACAATGACGGTATTACAGTATTCCAACCTGTCATCCCATGCACAGTGGGAGAAACTTAAGTCAATTATTCACAATGTGTATGCATTATAGGTATCCTGCAGAATTCATGGTAAACACATACATTGTGGCTGTTGTGCTCGATTGATCTGTAACTCTTTCTCTCATCTATTCATTGCTTTGCTCAGAGCCATTTCACAACAGAGGCAAGTACTGTGCTTTGGGGAAAATGCCATTTGTACTGTCCTCTGGGATTCATTGGACACTTTAACCTTCATAATGATACTAACCTCAAGTTAACAACAAAATAAGCGCAGCTCTGAGTGGCAATATTTTAGTCTGACCATAATTGCATGAAAGCAGCCATTTGTGATAGAGGAACAAAAACAACACTGCGTAAGTCGTAAAACAATATTATTGATGTTATTTCCTACATTGCTACATCTCTGCTATGTAATTTAACTTTTAACGCTCCTGCATATTTGGAGAAAAGGGAATCTGTCTTTGAATTGTCTCTCCCTGGGTTTCTTCCTATTTTCCTTACACATTTTGGTTTTTGGCAAGTTTTTTCTCGTATTCCTAGAGAGTTTTGGGCCAGGTCGGGTATCATCTGCTGTTGTGGGCCTGTAAAGCCCTTTGAGACATTGTATGTGACATTGAGCTATACAAATAAACCTAACTTGTATGTGCTATTGCGCAAAAGCTAAAAAATGGCAAAATGGCAATGTAGTTTAAGGTATTTGCTTGTTTCCCTGACTTTGTTTTCTACTCAATCATAGCAGCTACTGTATGCAAGATACCTTTAGAAAATAAAATAGCATTACACATTGAGCCAGCCGTTCAAATAGACTATTCCTGTTGACACAAAGTGTTTGAAAATCTTGCACACACCAAATGTGTCCGTCCATTGGCTGACCTTCTATTCATATTCATATATAGAGCATTGTGGTCCCCAATGGCAATGCATTTCCGTATATGTTGGATTTACCCAGTACATGAATTTTGCCAGTGTAGTATCTGCCGCTGGGTATCAAAAATTACATTTTGTTGTTTATTGTAGACAAATTTATATTGAAAACATTAAATATTATTCTGGATGCATGTGACAATCTTTATTCAGCGATATTACACCGAGCAGCCACCTGCTCCCAAATCATCTTTTCATGCATATACATTGCAGTTAGAAAAACTCAAAACTCCATTATGATTTTTCCTCCATGGCAACAGTTCATTTTTAGTCCTAGCTGTATTTAACAGTTTATGCCATTTGAGTTTATGCAATACACAGATGCAGATGGACAATGTAAGCCCCCTTTACACACACAGCTGGACTCCCTCCATTATAATGTTATGAAAACCAGTAATTTCTTATAAAACAGCATCCTATTGCAAAGTGTTTTGCACTGTGCCACAAGTCATCAGCCCATACTGCACCTGAAACATGTCACAATGGGCCAGATCTGCTATAGCCACCATTCTGGGCTCTGTGTGAATGATACACTTCAGTTCTCTCACTGTACAAAATATGGAGCTACTGTCTCATCCAGCTGGACGCCAACAAACTCTGATGTCACAGACAGAACATGAGGATGGGGCTTTAGTAAAAGGACAAAGACTTGAGATGCTTTTAAGACCTCCATAATCTTCCCTATAAAGGCTGTTTACCTTTTGACAGATGCCGAAATAGTTTAAAGCCGGCCTTGGCAAAAAAACTGCTGTGTCACAGATCAAAACCGTGGGTTGGTCATCCAGACAATTCACCCAGGTTACATTCCCTCACCCTCTTCATATTTTATTTATTTATCTATTTACTATTACACAGGTTTCATTGATTTTTTTGCTCTACTGTATACAATACTGTATTTTGTCCAGCCAAAGCAATGAAAACACAAATACTATTTTTTTTTTATCACAGATTATATTAACTCTAAAGTAACTAACTTTGCAAATGTAAGGTCTCCTGTTAAATCTGCTTTGTAATGTACTTAATATTTTGCTTCAAATGGAATTACTGTGTAGCTGGTTTTTTAACACTGATGTTTTACTGTTAATACTATCGGCACCATATTATATATCAATTTTGCTTCACATGTCATCTTATAAGAGGAGGAATTGTCTCACTGGGACAAAATTTGCATTCAGGCTGCCCAACAGTCACACAGGCCCAACCAGACTAAACGGCCATGCCCAAGACACTGCCACTCAAATGGAAGCATCATATAATGGAGCATCTCAAACCATCACCAGGCCATGACAGTGACAATGAGGCTTCTCCAGAGGTATAACCTTTGACCCGACTCTCAATCTCTCACACAGACATATTCATATACGCTCCATCTTCTCTTCAACTCATATGCTGTAGGCTCACATCAATACACACACACATACATACACACACACACACACACACACACACACACCCAAGGGACATCTTTATTAGTCCTCTGTATGCAGGCTGTGCTCAGCCCAAGATTGAAGAACTGACCCCTCACTGGGAGCTGCACAGAGGAAATGTTTACCCAAGCCCCATAGTGCATGCCATTAACCCCTCTTAGATAGAAAACAAATAAGAATATCTCTTGCTGAGTGCTATAAAGGCAGCGACATCTATGCAGGACCATCGTGACAATCATCTCATTATGACGCTGTGGGAGATAGTAACGAGGCAGGGAGCCTAGTCTCCCTGGGACTATGTCGCTGCAGTGTACCTGTGTGCCTAATGCTCAAATAAGTACACATTATATGCACTGCAGTGCATACAACTGATTAACCCAACAGCCCCCAAATCCACCAACAATCTCAGCACCCCCTTTGACCCATAATTTTCTACTTCTCTGGCTTCTGTCACTACCGACCATTCTTTCTGTCTGTACCTCTCTCTCTCTCGTTCCTGGGAGATTTAGATGGATATCCTGAGGCTGTGATTAAAGCTCCAACCTGGGACGGTGTCTTGAAAAGGGGTGAAGAGGATGGGGGATTGTGAGATGGTCAGGCATCGAAGCAGCTTCTAATTCTTAGTGGCCCACGGGTGTTATTCAATCACACCTCGATAATTCCCCCGATGTGAGAATCGAATCCCAGTCACACACATCAAGTACAGATAGACACCACAAGCTCACATTCATCCCAGATTGAGGGTCTCCTCCTGGGTGGGCTTGAGAGCGAACTCGTGGGTACGTTTTACCTCTGTCATTGGAAGAGGCCGTTATTTTAATTGAAAAAGTTACCTGCCTGCCAGAGGCAAACGATAGCGCGAAGGCTAAAGAATCAGGGGAGAGAATTAAAACAAAAACACCAGATGGTGATATACATGGTAAAAATGATTGTTTATACTTATTGTTTGATTATATGTGATAATGAGAGTGGGATTCCTCAAGGCAATTAGAGTCTGCAGCAGCCATATTGTGAGACGACAGTGGAAGGACGGCATGGGCTTTTACGAAGGAGTGCTTATCGTACATCTCCACCGGTGTGATTAGAGTAATAAGACACTGCAAGGTGAGATAGGCCACTCGCACTCTTTTACGATGTCTGAGTGTGTGAGTTTCAAAAAGTATGAGATTAAGAAACTTAGAGGAGGACAAAATCAGCAGCTGTATCCGTGTCTATCTCTCTCACTCGCTCTCTCTGTATGTGTGACTGTGAGCGGGTTTTGTGTGAGTGTGATGTAATTCCTATGTTAATGTAGGTTCCTAGGCAGGAGACCCCAGGGGTTTTAGCCTATAACGGAGGGCAGATCGGGGGTACTTACCCCTGGCAGAGTCTTCTGTTCATGGAGGGCGCTCTGGGCCTTCAGTGCTGATTCTCTGGCACAGTATGTTAGAAAGGCACATCCTAAAGTAGCAGGGAGACAGGAGACAGATTATTTTGACATACTTTTTCACTCCTACCCACACGAATGAAAATAAGAAGAAGAAGAACAAGGAAGAATCATGGTGTCAAAGACTATAAAGGAACAAAGCAATATGTAGTGATATTAAGAGTACATAATCAACTAAAGGATTTTATAGGCCACAATATAAACATACTTTAGCACCAAAGTATGTAGTATGTGTAACTAAATGTCAAAATACAGTCTACTATAAAAGCAAATGGCACAAGCCATATACCAGAGTAAGGCATTTTTACAGCATGCAATTAATAGGATTAAAAGCAGGTTACACCACAAAACAATAATGTCCAATGTATCAAATGCAGTTATGGATTTTCTTGGCATGGTTGCAAAACCTTTGCTTTGCTCTGTGATGACATCATATGTCCAAAACGTGTGCTCTATTCCTCCTTCCACATTTGCCTCGTGAGAAATATCACTGAAGTTATTCTTAGGTGTGGCTAACATATAAGACTCACCAAAAAAGTATTATATTAAAATGGAATTCAGATTTTCTGCTGACAGCTGGAATGTGGCTCTCTGAAGTTAATAGCTCTATACCCTTAGAGAAAATATTATTAGTATGGTGTTTGGAAAATAGGATTATGGAATATTTTTCAAAACCAATTCAGATGTAACTTCTGTTCCGTATTTATCACTACAGAATGTATAGCACCGTATATGTACATTACATTTTGTTGTTGTTTTCATCTGATTCTGTGAGTTTACCCATTAAATCTGATGAAGCAGAGCACGAACAGGGACACGATGTTCATCATATTAAAGCTAAGAGCTGGTTGATCCTGGAGGTCAAGGAGATTTTCAGATTTTAAAAAATTACACAGCTCTAGGATGTTGATAATCTGATGATAGAAAATGCTCAGTCACTGCAGGTTCTATTTTTTCCAAGGAGAAAAACAGCATACTGCTTTCTGATGAATGATCACTCTCATAATTAGTGAACCGAGCGCAGGAAAAAGTCAAACAGTATGCATTTTTTGAGCAGCCAGGTAATTAAAAGCCTCTTGAGATGAGCTGAACTTCTACCCTCACACATCTCTGGAGACTTTCCTTAAAGTTGAAAAAGTCACAAAAACAGAATGAATATGCATCGATGTATTTGGCCCTAACAAAAATGTGACAGCTTTCATTAAAAGGTGAGTTGTTGCTCTGTTATGTGCACTGCAGAGCTGACAGTGGGTGACCCCCTTCAGAAGAGGTTTTGCACTGTGCAGCATAATTTCCCATTACTACATGTCACACCTGCTGCCAGAGTTTCCCGTGGGAGACACACACATACACACAGTCACACATACACACACGATACCTGGTATGCAGCATATAGCACCCATCACCCTCAAAGAGAGCAACACACCCTGGCGCCCGGCCAAGAGAGCTCCCTTTCACGACAACCTTCACCCACCTCCACAACTAGGCAGTTACTCAAGAGGAAAAATCATCTAAACGACACTGATGAAACAGCATGCCACACAGCAAAGCAGAAAAGTTTGGGTGCCTGGGGAAGCACTCTTCATCCTGTGTGACATACAAAACTGTGGGACACGAGCGAGGCCTCCAGGGTGCATGTCCTAGAAAGGGCTTATGGGAATTGTAGGGTGTTGCTGACACTTGTCTTCCTCTGCCCGGCCTTTTTTCTTTTTACTTCCTGCAGTTGCAACCAGATTTCATCACATGATTTACAGTCATACAAGTGTCCCAAATGCAAATCAGTGAACAAAGTCAATGCAATAATGGCTCTGTTTTTCCAAAGAAAGTTTATCAGTAAATGTCATTGGACCAGTTCCTCTACAAAAGCACACTGAGGACCAACCTTCAAAGAAGATTGGACATTGAAGTTCAACAAGAAATTTCAACTGAAACTTGGGAAGCACATCTGCGCCAACAAATGTCAAGTTCCATGCTCTAACCGTTGAACGGATTTTAGATGGAAGCTGGGAGCCAAATATTTTCAAACATGCATCTAACAGGGATGACTGGCTCATCATGAAGAAGTTGGAGTCGAGCGATGCCTTTAATGACATGAAGGCCAATGGGAACTGGAATGCGGTAGCTCTCCCACCTTTTTTTCTTAAATTATTTTTTCTCTTCTCAATATTCTTTTAAGAATATTTAATTTATTAAATGTGTACAAAATATGAACGTATAACGTCTACTGGGATATGTATGAATACATTCTTAACCCAAATATATCACTTTATGAATTTAAAGTGAATAAGTTCAAAAAGCTTATTCAATGCAGCCAAGTACAGTATTTACTGAACAGAAATTTAATGAAGATGCTCATTTGAAATATGATAAATAAAATGCTTTCTTTAAATTAAATCATAATTAATTGAAGTGATGTCATCTGTGATTACCACATCTTACTTCAGTGTGTTTTATGCCTTTTATTCAAGTACATCTTAAGAGCGAGTAAAGCTGCATATAATGCAAGCAATCTGACACTAATGGCAGATTTATCTAGTTGCTTCAAAAAAGGAGGCACTTTCTGATAGACAGTCAGAAATAAATGACTTGTTAAAACGGACATTTTTGCAGTGTAGCCTTTATATTCAGCCCAGCTGGTTGGCTGCCTCGGGTAGACCCATATAAGTTCTTCATGGCCATGGGGAATTGGCAGGACTTTATGAAAGCTTCATATCCAATAGAGTGCTGGCTCAGGGGACACCTTGAGCCCAAAGGAAGTCGGTGATTGAGGAGCGAGTTGTGGAACAGATGAGCGTTCAGCTTGGCGAACATGAGGAGCGACGCTTTGATATTGTTTGAGGGGAGGTAACAGGGATGTACCAGCTGCTCGTGGGTTAGGACTGTCAACTTAAAATTGTAAGATGACTAATTGGCATAGGATTATTATATAGCCATACTCAGGTTATCCATTTAGTCAACAGTTGCATCTCCTCTCACATTGTATTTTCACTAGCATTACATGGAGTGATGCAAATGGGCCTTTCAAAAACCTGACCAAACCACTTCCTAGACCACTGGTGCATGGTATTGCAGTTCAAAGTGTGGTCCAATTTGAAATCTGAACTATATTGCTAGGAAAGGATAATAATAAAAACAGACGAGATTTTCACAGCACCGTATCCATAACTGAAGCAAGTTTTCATACTGTAAGGAAATCAATCAAAACCGGTGAATCTCTCAAAAGTTAAGAAGAGAACACTCAAACAGCATAAATGAATTTCTTGGATCATTCAAATTAAAAGAAAGTAAGGGCGAGGTGTATAAAATTTGCAAGAAACATGCAGAAACATTCAATTTAAAATTTAAATTGAAAAAGAGGAGAACGTGGGCATGGTTTTGAATTTTAAGGGAACGGCAGTGGCTTCCCTTGATGAGCAAATTAAGTAGGGGTGAAAATAATATTTTAATAACCAGTTGCAATTAACCAAAATATAATTTCAGTGAGGAATAGAATTCAAAGTAATTACACATGTAAGGCAAATATAAATGTAAACCAAAACAAACTGGCTTAAAAAGTGATTGAGTGAAATGCAAAACGCGTTTGTGGCATTAACTGACACGTTTGGGTAGTTACATAAAGTATGTTTCCCCTTTAAAACTTGTTCTTCTACAATTTGTTTTAAATGGAAATTGCATTGCATGCATCCAGGCATCAAGAGTAAATTGTGGAGTTTTTTTTAGTATGGCATCAGGTACCTTTAATTGAAATAACTGCAGAACAAATTTGTATAAAATTTCAATTCATTAGCAGTGAATCATGAATCATGAGCAATTTGTCCTCATTCAGTCTCCTCAAATGTGTTTGATCCAAGAATGTTCATTAAACTGAAAAAAGAATGCAAATTAATTTCTAAATGTGATCAAGTAGGTGCAAGAATTATGTAAAACAACTGGATGCCGCTAAAATGTGGGAACCGAACCCTCTTGTGTATACCGAGACAGACATCACATTTGTGCTCCGCATTTCTGTGTTATTCACAGTACTACCTCTACATTTGAAAGGATGTTCGGCACGTATCCTTCTCATCATTCTATCGTTTCTATCTACTGTATATGCGGAGGAGGCTGTTCGGAGCGGTTATCTGCTATGTAACACACAACCTCTTTCTAATGATCAAAGAGGTCATCTGTAGACTTTAGCTGCACCTGTCACTCAACTTCTGCAAACTGCCACTCACTGTCCAATACGTAAACCATAGATAAAGACCAACTCAAATACAGATCCTTTCCAAAAACTCAGAAGACCATTCCAAAAAGGAGCAATGGGGCTGAATTTCACAGAAAACCACAAAGGTGTCTAGGAATTGAAAAGGCACTTTCAAGGATTTGTTGTTCCATTCTGAGTCATCTGCAATTAGATATTAGTATCACACTGTGGTTTACTTGTGACATTTCAATGCCTTAAAGGGGTTTTTATGTCAATTTGGCAGGCTATTTATAGCCAATTACACTGCATGGACCTACCGAGGAGAGGAGAATGGATGAGGACATTTAGCAAACTCTTTGTATCTTCTCCTCCTGGCTGTGTGGTGAAGCTAAGAGTCCCTCTTCTCAGCATTGCAGACGGATTGATAGATAACGCTACTCAAGCAAAAGATTTGCCCCCCACTAACATTCAGCATGTCTGAACAATGCATGTGTTCCGGCACTGACACTAAGTATTATGATAATGTAGTGCTCAGCGAAATGATGGATGTTAAACAGCACGACCTGGCTGCACCACACACTGACGTGCGCCGTGCCCGCCAATAGTGTCAAGTCATCCCACTCCCTGTATAAGGCTCCCTGACGACACACAAACTATCAAACCACCATTAAAGGCAGCAGTGTCTAACAACTACAAGACAGGGTATTATCATCCGTTAAATAAAAAGGATGGAAAATTCATCCTGGATAGACATCAGCATGCAGCTGTGCACACCCACTGAAATGTAGAAAACTCCACAGAAAAATATTCAATATAAAATTCCCCAGATATTCAGTCCCAGTCCCTTGAGATACTCAAAATGCCCAAAGTAAGAATTCACAATGCACAAAGCATCTGTTCAGATTGATGCAGTACAATCCACATGAATTAATAATGAGCAAACATGACATATTTTGATCTGCCCTTAAATCCGTAATTATGGTGCAATTCTTTGTCACAGGACTGGAGCTGTGAGAAAGGTAGCGCTGCAAATCATCCATTAGGCACGGTTTACTCACTGTTGCCACATGCATATACAACAGCCATATACATCATCTATCCGAAACAAATCTAATCTTTCTCAAGTGCAAGTGAGGATTTCAAAGAAATAGTCAAACAAAATTTGTGACATTGCCCTAAATCTGTATGAACTTTATGTTATTGGGGATCATCCAGCTAAACACAAAAGATTGTATCCTTCACCTCTATTCTCCGCTGTGAAAAATGTTTGAGGTTAATGTGTTTGATTCAAATGTGAATTGAATATGTCATAACGTTACATAGGGTCACATCTGTCTTCTGATCCTTTGACATGAATAGGTTGGCACATTGGCATATTATGCATTGTTGTGTTCCAAAGAGAGTAGAAAATATTTTTGAGTTCACTTTGAAACACATGTAATGGATAAAAAGGGCTTCCAAAGCCGCACTTTACTTACACAAGCCGATGACTCAATATGAGTAGTTTTACAGTTAGCGTTATAGCAGGTAGTATTCGTATTAATAATAGTGGTAGTAGCAGGGGTAGCATTTGTTTGCTTTTGGAGACCGATTTAATACATTACTTACTTGCCGTTATCTGAGTAAATTGTCCAAATAAAATGTAATGAAAAGTTAGAGAATGAAAAAGTTGGTTGTTCTACAACCTCCACATTTCAAACTCAACAAAGACAACTTTTACAATTAGTAATTTAAACACACCTATAAAATGGCTTGGAGTGTTGTCACACTACTTTTTTAAAATAAAATGCAAATCCTTAAGTGTCACAGCTGAAGATATGCTATACTTTAACTTATCCTGTTCTAATTACACTAATCCTATTTTCTTATTTCCCTGCTTTCTCCTTTCAATATACAGTTATCACACATCAATACCGTAGGAGACATGAATGCGGTTTGTACACTTCACAGGTGAGTGGCCAATAACAAAAACTCATCCCTATAATGCATTGGTGAAATCTTATTAAAAGTGTGCGCCTGCACTCCCAAAGTGACTTTGAATGTCATGGGGGATGAAGTGGGCATAATGCATACATCAGAGTGGCCTTGGTGGATGATGATTCGAACGGGCATACAGTCTGGCTTTGGAACAGGATTATCCTTCCCGAGGCAACCATCCTCCAGAGCGTTGACATTCAGGCATGGTCGAGGACAGGCGTAAACAACGCGAACATCAGAAATATTGTTTTAATCGATCATCAGGCTCAAAAGAGAAATACAGGTTGAGCACGAGCGACTGATAGCTGGAAGGAACAGGTGTTGCACACAGACCTCCAGGGCTGCACGGTGAAAAAAAAAAAAAAAAAAAAAAGCTATGCTGAGCTTACACTTGTTTCTCCCACAAGACTGCTGGACTTATACTGATCAATAAGATCATGAACTGCAGCCAATGACTTACATATCATACACAATTTGCATGCCTTACAAGGAGATTATTTTCACAGAGATTACGGCCTGACTATAAATTCAATCCTGTCGATGTTTATGTCCACATGTATTTAAAATGAAATGTAAAATTACAGCAAAATGAACATCTGTCCAAGAAGCTCTATTAATAACCAGCAGCAGTGTCACAATATTACTCTTCCTTACAGCATTGCCCTTTAGCTGCTAATCCGATAATAAAGTGTACGCTATATGCTCTATATCTACATGGCTCGTGTTTATTGCTGAGCATGTGCCCTGATATTGAATCCCTTTTCAATGAAATCCACATCTAAAATAGCCCTAAACAAAAACAAGGAGGATATAATAGTAATATTGAGAGCTCGTAGTTATCCTTAGTTGTCTAATAACAATTATTATAATAGCAGTTATAAAAAACAATATAACATATAGGTGCAAGTAATTCTAAAGCCATCGCCTGTCAAAGTTACTGTTCATCTTCAGCTGTTTTAGGTTTTTATAATTATTATGGAGCCTAAAAAAAAAGTAGGAATAGAACCAAAAGCCCAAGACTATTTTTTGTAGTTTAATCATCCTTTTAATGTGTAGGCTTTTTGTCTCATGCATTCAAACAACACTATCATTAAAATCGATCTATCCCTGATTATCCACAAAGTGTCTGACTAATTACTGAGTACATCCTGTGGCTGGACGTTTTGGACAATGAGGGGACCCGGGATGGAGAGGATGCACGCTGGATGTCACCCTCTACTATTATCCTGCTTTGTACTTCCTGACTGCAATCCGCCCACGGAGCAGCACTACAATACAGCTGCTTGAGTAAATAGTATTTTCCACCGCTAATGACGTCCGAAAAGTGTGTTGAAAGGTCAAATCAGCGCTGTTGATTGCCTAATAATTGCGTGCGTAGTCCGCCTCCCTGACAGCATTTGTTTCTCTTTGACCGCGTACAGTAAATGGGTTCTACGGTGACGGAGTCGGGTTTTTTATTTTTTTTTTTGGAGTAGTGGAGAAATTTCCGCCGCTGCTGGAATACTCGGAGCATCGAGCACATGCCCGTCCCGCCCCCTTAACGGGAGCTCGGCACATGATAGTCAATGTAAACATACAAAGGCGTTTTCAGCGGGAGGATTCACGTGGACCGCCTGGACGCGCAAACAATTAAGCGTGCGCTCTCGAGCCATTCGTTTTCCACGTGTTCTCTCCCTCGCGCCACACATACGTATATTTTCACGTGTGTGTGTGTGTACGTGTGTAGGTGGGTGTAAGTGTGTGTATGACTGTGTAAAAAAAAAAAAAAAAAAAAAAAAAAAAAACAGCAAGGATTTGGTACTAAAGGGTCTCTCTCTCTCTGTCCTTTCCTCTGTCCCAAACACCTGGAACAAGCTAAAAACCCTGAACGGGACACGTCTGTCTTTCTCTTTTTTCTTTCCTTCTTTGATAATATCTCGAGGACGACAACAACAGAAAAGAAAGTAAAGATACCACAAAACCAACCTTTATGCATTCCCGTAAACCTGTCTTTCAGTACAGTGAGTTCGTATATCTTTCCGAATTCCTCAAACAGGGGTTTCAGATCTTTTTCTTCCAGGTTTCTGGGAATCTGGCCGATGAAAAGCTTGATGGCGTCGTGGTCCTTCATTGGAATGGTGTTCTGGCCGATGGTAAGCCCGTTCATCCTGCCGGCGCTGTTCGTGGTGCTGAATCCATTCTCTTGCTGCACTCCGTTTGCAGTGACTGTAGCCATCTTTCCTCAATGGGCCGGCGGCTGCTCTCTCTCTCTCTCTCGCTCTCTCTCCCTCACTCTCTCTCTCTCTCTGTAACTGCACGCTGCACACTCGCCCCCCTCCGTTATATCTCCCTCCCTCCTCTCCCCGCTCCTCCACTTTTTCCTCCCTGCTTTCTCCTCTTCTTCCTCTTATTCTTTTCCTCTTCACACTGCCCCCCCCTTGTAAGGAATCAGCCTTATTTGTTTTCCTTATGCTTTATGTGTTTTCTCTTTGTGTGTGTAAGTGCGTGTGTGTATGCGCGTGTGTGCCCAAACCATCCCATCACCACCCTCCGCCCCCTCATTACCATCCACTCGGGCTGACGTCAGCTCGTAGACTTCGGTACAGACCACGCCCACTTTGTAATTTGCATAATGAGCACGGCGTGGGCCAATCAGAAAGCAGAAGAGCCGAGGGCCCCACAGGGCAGAGTAAGAATGCAAACATTTGTTCAGAGTGGAAAGCTTGGGACATTTAGACCGCATTAGGATGCAATTTTTTTGCTTCTCATACCTGCGTCCCTTCATTTAGCTATGATGGGAGGCAGTCTTTTAGTTGTGTTAATGTGTCCCTTTAATTTTTGTTGCATCTATTTATGTGCATGGTCTTGTGTTATCTCTCCCTTTCTCTCCAGTCCTTTTGACCACATCTCTGTGGGTTTAAGATTATCTTCCACAGTCAGGCAACAGACATTATATACATATGATAACTAATGGCCACTAGAAGCTTCTAAAATATAAAAAAAATACATATATTAAAATGGAGAAAGTTTAGCCAAGAGAAAAATATTCAAAATATTCATAAATCATCAGAATTTCAACCTCCTGTCACCAAAGACCATAATCCCTTTTACATCTTGAACATACATACACAGTTCTTTCTTCTCTACTGTAGCATAAACTCACTCACTGCTGTTTTAAAAGCTCAGCTGGTTTTATTTAAAACAATCATTTGGAAGAAAAATGTAAGCTTGGCCAGGTGCTGGGATCAAAGGGATATTTGTGTGAATAATTAAAAGCATAGCAGCGTGCTAGAACACAGCACACAGCAGTCTTTAGTGTGTTGAAATATATATGTATGTGTACATCCTTCTGTTTCCGTGTGTTTCCATTTTGTCTTTGTGTGTATGTGTGTGTGAGTGAGAGAGAGAGGGGGAGATGGAAATTATGTCAGCTCAAACCTCAGGATTTTGAGCTGCCTTTTGACACTGTCCATGGTGCTGAATTGATGCTGCCATTCAGAGACCATGAAATAGATTGTTGGAGCTACAGTTTTAACCGTACATGTTTGCACTACAAATGTTTCACACCCTTGATCTGCTGTGCACAATTTTAAATCCATTTGTCCTCTACTTCAGATAGGCAATGACTCATTCAACAGCACTGTCCTCAGAATAGTTTTATCTTATTCATGCAAGTGAGCATATTCTCTGCTAATCTGCCATCACTGGCATAGTATATTCTCTTCCACCGAAATGTTTTTATGAGTTCAGATGTGAATACAACATCAGTATAGTGTCATAGTGATATGGTGGTATATACCGTATGTGAGTCCTATCAATATTAAACTGAATTTAGGTATCTGCAACACCGAGTGTTAACACATGCTGCAGGGTGCCATAGAGTACATCTTGCTAGTACTACAGTTTCTGACACATCCAGAGGTAATGTTCTGAAACTGAGCCTGACCTCTGATCTTCTTGCAAGATGGGTTAACTAAAAACAACTTCATTGCTTAAAAAACATTCTTAGTACTCAAATACATTCAACGGATGTGCTTCAGAATTAATTGGCTGGGAAAAAGATAAATACATTTGTCATTTGTTGCCTCCAATGTTGCTGCAAATTAGGAACAAGCCAATGTCACAAAAATATGCAATATTTTAAGTGCCATTCGGATAGGACTTGCCGCATATAAAACAAATTCCAGCACTGGAAAAAAAATGAATTAAAACAGCAGCTCCCATGAGCCAGTGGTCGAACACTTTTCCCCCTCATTCAAGTGTAAAGACATTTGCAATGCCTTCTTAGTAAGTCCTTCTACTTTCTCTGAAGTACAGTATATAACAATGTGTTGACCACACAATGGTAGGAGGAATGACACCAATGGGACCTGGACTTTGAAGTCTCTCAGTGTGTTTCTGTCATCACTGAACTTTTAAGGTTTTATGTAGTAGAAAGGATTTGATGGATTATGCACTGCCTGTTGTTATCTGTCAGTGTAGACGGTCTTTGGGGAAAGTCGTATACTGATAGCAACTATGTAACATCTGGCACTGCGTTGGCTTTGTCATATTTATTTATTTATGTTCTATTTAATCATGTCTTTGTAGGCCATTTAAAAAAAAAAACCTCTTCAGATTTTGCTACAGATTGACATCAAAAACACAACAGGTCTCCACTGTCGCCATCAGGGCCATTCTTTTCCATAAAGACGTAGGTGATTTAACTTATTGGGTCTGTGTTTTTTGTCATCTCTCTGCAGGATAGTCCGCCTGCACAGCTGCGGAGACTTGGAAACTGCCTGGCAGGAGGAAATGCAGGTACTGCATGATCTCTTCAATTATGCCAGTGTGTAAGCATCCTCTTTGTTCACACAGAGGCAAGTGTATGAGAAAGGTTGGGGGTTCTTCTTCTAGTCTGTGCCAAGCTTAGCACCTGGATGGTTGCACAGAACACCGCTGATGATTGCTCTCTTTCAGACAAAAGAGTAGTCAGAAGATTTCCAGCTGTGTTTGTGTGGTGTGTGCTTGGATACAAAGAACTCAGAGGAAACACTGTCCCTTAGTGATCTTGTGCATCCGGAGACACATTTCACTCATTATTGTTCCTTATTATTTCTGTATGGAAACTTAAATTGCCCATTAGCACAGAACTAGAATTTCCCTTCACTAGACAAACGGAAAACAAAATTGGGAGGGGGCGTGTAGATGGTAAATGTGTCAACAAAATCATTTTCAGGCTAATGCAAAAAATATATTTACCCGTATCTTGCTTACTATTTCCAAGTCTTGAGTTAGTCGTTAGCGGTTTCTGTTTTTATTACAAAATTATTCACCCTTCTATCAAGGTGACTCATTGAAATGACACAGATACACTACCTGAAACCACTACCAAAAATATAGTCCCTTGAAGGAGCAAAATCAGTGAGATAAGCCTTGTGCATAACAGTTTGGTGTGGTGCACAATGCTTTTATACAGTGTGTTCATTATCCCATTGAACTGGATATATGGAGTGGGCCAGGTGGAATGTAGTCATGCATGAACATTTTTCACTGTCTGTTTTGTAGAGTGAGTCCAAAAAGAGAGCAGCCATTGATATTCATGGCACAGCTAGCATGAGGTGTGACAGTATTTTTGTGAATCTGAGTGTGTATGGTAATACCAGAGCAGCCTCAAACCTCAGCCACAGCATGCCTGAGGGAGGGGTGCACTATCCCCCCAACCCCACACAGGCACTGAGAGATAAAGAACCGTTCTGTCAGAAACCATAATTTTCTCTTAATACACAATTTCTTGCCAATTCATTTGCTTCTGTGCTGACAGATGATTGTTCATCCAGCATGAAAAATGTTTTGAGATGATTTAGGCTTTCCATTTTGAAAAAAGTGGATTTCTCTTCAACAAGGGTCTATTTTCCTTATGGATGATGTTTTGTTTGTGCTGTTGCTGATGGTAGAGTTGAGTGATAAGCAGGCAAGTTTATCTTCTCTAGAAATGCAGGCACATGAACAAAGGAGAAACCAATAAGAGGTCAGGTCGAGCACCACAAGTCAACAGCTTTTTGCCGGCTAATGAATCCTGAAACACTATGTAGTTTTCCTCTGTGTACAGACATGTAGGCTCTTCTTCCATTATTTACAGTTAAATGTGCTGTACAGCATGCAAAAGTAGCCTTCTTTATCCAGGTAGTATAGGAAAACCAGTCCACGTGTTCACTATGTAGTTCGAGGGGAAAATTCAACTGAAATGAGAACAGTGGGCATCCAGCATTTACCATAAAAGTTCTGCTGGAAACAAACTAGGCCAGTTGTGAGCTGAAGGTCAGAGAAGTTTGGCTTTATTCCTGTAGGAAGAAAAACTAAATGGTGGCTAGAGAGTGGTTTGAAGTTGTTGCAACTGAATTGCGTTGCAGCATTGCCGATGTGCCAGAGAAAACTGCAGCACTATTGTACAGCTTAATATGGCTGTAAATGTTGTTGTATGCATATGCATGTGTGTTCCACTCTCCTTCCCTTTGGTGAAATGGT
The DNA here is from genome assembly GCA_900303265.1 of Brotula barbata. Classification (NCBI taxonomy): domain Eukaryota; kingdom Metazoa; phylum Chordata; class Actinopteri; order Ophidiiformes; family Ophidiidae; genus Brotula; species Brotula barbata. The sequence goes on from OMNV01002145.1 coordinate 27,743, forward strand.
AATGGATATGGATTAAAATCTACAGCTGTTACATCACTTCATGTGTAACGATTGCCTCATAACAAAATGGCTGTGACCCTCAAAGACCATCATCCTGTCAAAGTGGAGTTTGCATGTTTTCCCTGCATGTGGATTTACTACGGGTGCTCCGGTTACCCCGATTTCAGTTTCCCCCTATTTACTCCTGCCATTGCAATTGACCAAGGCACTATAGGCTGTATATGTGGACTATGGCTGTCCACTGCTGCTCATAATGAAATGCAGACCACAGTTTTTGTTCTGTGAAAATACAATGAGAAATTAATGATTAAAATCTATAGTATGCCCATAGTACCTAAACCTAAGGTAAACAAAGAATGCGTCTCATTTATGGCTGCTGTAATGTGTTAGGGTTTACCCTTTGATGTTACCGCTGTTTTCAATGCCACAGAATTTTTATCATTCTTTCTTGACCTTACTTTGTTAAGATGACCCAGTTATCTTATCTTGCAAAGCGTGTATATACAGAAAGATGCAACACACACTGGATAGACAGTTCTTTTGCAGGCGTTGACAGTTGACAGTGATAATGCAGTGCAAATGTTTATTACAAGCTGACTAGAGACAAGGATGAAAAGGTGAGGTAGGTCAAGTAAACGTGGAATAAAATAATACAAAGTTAGCCATGGTTCATTTTAACCCATTATTTGCTATATTTAGAAAGTTATCAGTCCTATTTGCAAGTACAATCCTGACAAAAAAGAAGAAAAAAAAGCACTGCAGCTAAAAATGTATTTTATGTTGTTGCAAAAAAAAAATACGGTACTTCACTGTGATCAGTTATGAATCGGTGGGAATTATATACTTAGTTATTAGGAAAACAAAGCTAGGCATCAATTTAAGGCAGAAATTGGACATCACAGTATATATGCTATGTGTCAAGAGATCATTCAAATAGGATACAATGACTAATGCTGAAGGACAATGTAAGACATTTGGTATCACATACAGCAGACAGTGTGGTACCATAGTGCATCTATCGGCGACCTTTATTTAACTAATAGACACTTTAGAACTGAAATGTTTTTCTTTTACAGACAGCATAACGACAGAAAACTAAATATTATCAGAATATCAACAGCTTGGCAAGATGGGAATTTTCAAAGTTATAGTCATATAATGCTTTTAAAACAAACACCCGCCTGAGATTGTCATTACCAACAACAGAACAGTGCTATTATCTAAAAAAGAAAAAAAAAAATGTGTGAGACTGCAGTTTCAATTTGCAGTAACTCTGTTTGACAGATGCTTTTTATATGTATATAAAATTAGAGAGGGCTACATTGTAGATGTAATGCAGTATCCTTGATGTCAAACCGGCATTTGCTTTTGATACAGAAGGGCCTCGATAGCAGGGAAACCATTACGATTATGGAAATTAGTATCACTTATCTCTTCATATTCATCGTGACACTATAAAAAATCCAATTGTCAGGAAGTATGAACCGTTAATTTAAACAATAAAGTGTTTGGAGCCCTGTGTTAATGGTTACAAAAAAGTAATGATCTCTTTAGTGGAAGCATTTTTTTTTTTTTTTTTTTACAATAGCAGGAGACTTAGACTGCAAATAAATATACAGGAATTTGTCTTGGCGAGACTGGTGCAGACACATTGACAGCTTAGAGAGTTTCAGTGTGCAGTGAGACAGTGTAGCCCAAGGACAACTGGAACTCGTATGATTCAACAGAAAATGTAATATGCACAATAGGAGTCATAGGCTAAATAATGAGACTACATGGACATAAAATACAACAAATGAAAAAGAATCTCATTTCAAATGAATAAATATATGATTAAAACCCCAAATTTGTCTACATAGGGGCTGGCTTAGTATTTGATGTATAATAAGCTTGAGGGTTATGATGGAAATGCTGTATTCCTGTAGTCTAAGTCTCGTATAGGGGTGACATAATATTGTCGGTCAAAATAATATTCTTCCATTCTGAGTGATGAGGGTAACACAATGCCCACTCTGTCTACAACCGCCATTACATCTATCTTTATAAACATAACAGAGTTTTATTTAGATTTCTGATGAAAAGCCCAAAGTTTCCAAAAATGTCAGCTATGGAGGCAATCTGTAGAAATCTGTATACAATAACAGAAATCTAGACACATCCAGAATAAAGATCATTTTAACGGCAATTAAAAATTCCACAGCCTAAAAAAGTAGGGGTTATTAAATTTCGAACTTCTCTACCAATTATGAGATTTTTTTATTCCTTTTGTACGTGGTGTACTGAATTATTAATGGGTTACTAATGTGAAAAGGCACATTACATTTATCTAGTCCTTTAAATAACCCCAAACTGTTTTATTTAAAATGTACTCAATTACCAATACATTTACCTACGTTTAAGGGGATGAGCAGGTTCAGTAGCAGCAATATGTCTGTGTGCAAGTGGTAAGTTGGATGCCATGTTGATTCTGTGCTTCTACAAATGTAGCAAGACCTCGAAGTCGACACGCAAATACATGAAAACATAATCATATCCTGTCCGGCACCAGACTAGGTTGGTGATCAATTCTAATCATCAGTGGCGGATAAAGTACTTTACATACTTTATCGTATTTAGAGTAGTAACCACAAAGGATTGCTGGAAGTATGACTGCAATCCTACATTCTCCTAAAGAAAATAATTATCAGCAATAAAAAAAATGTCATTATGCAAAATGGTCCAAATGGAATATTCATTTCTAAAAGAGTGAACAAGCTTGAACTTAGAATCAACAACTTTGAAGAGTTCAGAATGGAGTTATGTGGATTCTGCAACAAAATAAAAGTCTCTTTTATGTAGACATCTGGGGTGTTTTCATAATTACAGGTAACCTGACCCATTTCTTATTCTTTCATTATTGAGATGTCAAAACTGCATTGTGACATACAAGTGAAACTAACCTAAAATACCTGGCTACAACAACATTTATTGATTTTATGTCATAATTTTTATGCCTGAATTTGCAAGGTAACAGATAAAGTGTGTTTTCCTCTAAACTATAGTGGAGTCAAAGTACAAAGAATCATAAGTGGAATTGTCAACTTAAGTACAAACACAATGTAATTATGCTAGAGCACCTGCCTGAATGCACCTCTGCCCACGACTTAACTTCCGTCGGTATTTTGAGATGCTCCCAATATCTCTAAACTCCTTCTGCTACTAACACCACCACTAACCTACATTTTCAGACAAACACCGACACCAGCACTCAACACACAAGCAAGATTATATGATAAAGATGACTTAACAGTGTACTCAGCACTCAGCCAAGATTGCATGCTTTGCACCAACAGCTTGCATTCTACTATCAGTATGGCCGTGCAGCCAGTCAAACCTTGTTAGCTACTTTAGCCTGTGTTTAAAGAGATGAGACTGGCTTTGTTTAATCATTGTGGACAGGGTTTAATACATGCTGTTTAGCCTCAGGTGAGATAATTCCCTCAGCAGCTACATTAACACACAACGTTAAAGGATGTTTTTATGGCACCGCACAGTTGTCATCACAGTATATTTTTTACTTTGTTGGAGGCCCGACAGGATCAGCATTGTGGCGTTCAAAGCTCACGTTGTTGACTCACAAACAGCCCCGCTTCACAGAGCCTACACAACTAGTTCACAAGCTGTTCTGTTGCACATGTTGCCTTCCATCACGCTTCTTTGGAGAGACTGAAAAACTGAAATCTATTCTTCATTAGCTTTTAGCAGTGTGGAATGTCTGATTTTGGCAAGCTGTCTGAATTTGGCAGTGCTACCTTTACACTCCGTGCATCAAAACCCCAACAACTCCTTACAACTACAAAAATCTTTGGAAGAACCTGTCTTGTTTTGTAATGCCGAAATATAAAACATATTGTAGTCGCATGCAAACTCAGGGCAATAAAAACACTTATTCTGATGAGGCTATGCAGCATTAGAGCACGAACATGGAATATGAATATGTTTTGATAAAATGCAAAAGATACACTGCAGCTTTCTGAGCATAGCTTTTTGCTTTAGGGGTATGGTCCTCACTTCAGGTTCAACTCCCGGTCGAGCCCTCAATGCAATCCTGAGTGCTTCTTTCTTGCTACTAAAAGCTATAACCTATGTAATAATAATAATAATAATAATAGTGGAAAGTTGAACAAGCAAACTGTTCTTTCCACCTTTGTATCAGTTTCTCTACTGGGGTACGTATGATGAGGTCACTGCGTTCACGTGCATGTGTGTGTACTAAAAGTGATTCACACAGCAGCCTTTATATGGCAGCATGTCTGTGGCAGAATAGAAGCCCACCTCTATGAAGATGTCTGAGGACCTCAGGGGCTCAATATAATATTGTTGTTTTCTACTTATATCCTAAGAATGTTTCATTCCCAGAAGTGTGCTTCCATCCAATATAATGCTGTTTATTGTGCTGGAAGGACAGGATATGTTTGTTTTGCAGGCTAAAGGATGTATTTTCTGTCTCTAAGCACTCAAGGCCGTACACTAAATGCTGTATAACTGCTCTGACACTGTACAAATAAAGTTCCAACTGCTAAATGTTTCATAAACTTTTTATATCATTTACTTTTAAAATTGTACTTATACTGTAACCCCAAAGAAGGCTATGAGATTAAACCTATTGCTTTATTTTTTTCAGTCTATTTTTCCTCAGTGTTGCCGAATTCCCTGCTGTTGCACTTAGAGCACTGAATTTGAGACAGAACATTTCATGAAATAATAAGATAATTCAAACCATGGACTGAGGCTGAAACTTTCAAATTATAAAAAATAAAGAACATATTAAAAGCTTTTTTGTTTTGTAACATTTTGGTTCATTGTGTGGGTGCAAGTGCTGCATAGCCCTGTCAAGCAGGTGGCTGTGTTCTCCTTTTCAGTGTATAGAAAACACTTCAAGATGATGGAAAAGTCTACTTTTGAAACTGTGCTAATTTAGGTGTATATTACATTACGCTACTGTTGTATTTGATCATCCTCCCAAATGAATAGTTTGTCTTCTTGAATACTCACAACCAAAACAATGTTGTATCATTATCACACATAAGTATAATTAATACAACTTTTTTTTAACTAAAAATCAGAGTGGATCATCAATTTTTCTATTTACAAATATGTAATATATTATATTTTACACTAAAGAACGCTACAGTAAACAGACGTAATGCTATTAAGATGACTTCTACAATAAATTGAGTAAGATTTGTTTGCATAAGATTTGTTCTTTTCCTCTGGTGAACTCTGTTGATTCTGGTCTTATATTTACAGACAGACGTACATTAGAAGCATTGTATAAAACCGTCAACCTGCAGGCTCGACTGCATCCATTGCTCTCTGATAGATCATTTGCAACAATCCAGAGATAAATCTCCTTTCTATTTTGGGCTCTGACAGCCTCTACCTGTATCCAGCAGCCCACTAACTCCCACCCAGACACTGACTGGCCTAATGTCTGGTCGCAGTGGCTTCCTTGAAGCGCTCCTGCAAGTTAATAAATTCTGGGCCATCTGTTTCCATACAGCCCTTTTCCATTACCAGGTGCCCCCCTCCTTGGACCTCGATCTAATTAACTTTCCTCTCCCTCTCTTTGTGCCTACATCTAAACTGGGGGTATTGAGAGAGAGAGAGGACAGAGAAGGGAAAGAGAGGGGAAAGTTAAATTTGTTTAACCTTATGTTTTGAGGCAAAGTAAACATTTGGCTAATCTAGTTATCAACAATTTTTTGTGTAATATAACAATGTTATTAATAATCATGAGTCTGAAGGGTCATATGATGAAGTGATGAGTATGTGAAGGACAAGAAAGGGACAAGCAGGACAACACATAACATAATTAAACTCTATAATCATAGTGGTTAAACACAATTACTGTTTGAGGTACAGTTAAACAACAGTAATTCAGTCACCGCGCAAACTTATGGCACATGTTAAAAAAGGAATCGGAGAAAAATAGGATGCGTTTAGAATAAGAACAGGGTAAGCAAAACCTGTTATTGGAAGTGATTTAAAAGCTGACCCAATGTAACATGAAGTGATCTGATTTCATCTTTGGACGGACTTTTATCAAATAAACATGAACAACCTGTTCTGCTCACATGGATTATGTGTTCCGTCTTTGGATGAATGGCGTATTTGAGAACAGAAATGGCTGTAGGAGGAAAAACAGTTCTGTGAAGCTGAAAAGACTAGCAGTGCCCACAGCATATAATGCTTTTAACTACTTTTTGCTCTCACAATCTAACTGAAAGCATCAACCATCAAAGCCATTAGGATGCCAGAGTGCCCCTGTGGTTTTGCCATTAGCCCATAATATATTTGCAACAACATGCCAAAACGGCACTACGGTACCAACATACATACACAGAGGAACAATGTGGCACATAAATTGCATAGGCAAAAGAGCACAACACTCCACATAATGCTACGCATCACTATTGTGGTGGAAATGTAAGTTATGTGTCAACATTAAGCTGTAATGTTCTCGGAGAAGATGATGCCACTTTTTATTGTGAGGCTGTTGACTATTCATGAAAATCATGAAGGTGGCTGTAGGAGATTAGATTCCCGCTGTTGCAGGAAACCCTCATAAGTCCAGCTAGTAATTTACATGTTTCTACCTGAGCTGATGGTTTATGTGGTTCTTTATAGGAAGTGCCAGCTGTGTGACCCCAGGGCCCACAAAATCTATTCATAAACTCCAATGAGGATGCATGGTTGTCAGTATGAAAATAAGGCTGCTTTGTAGAGATGCTGTCGTTTTGAAGATACAAGGTTTCAACCCAGTGGCAGCGATATTTGTGACACGTGTTAGAGGCATTTCCATTTGCATGAATCCTATGCATATTACATCGCCACGACCTGTTGGCTACCACAGAAATTGTCATCATTGGTTGCAGGCAATAATAGTAAGTTACTGCTGCTTGTCACATGCCATCCTGCTTCTGCCATAATTTATGTGTATAGGACCATTGTCTCCTGGCCCAGGGGGCATTTCGTGTGCCTCCGATTTCAGCTTTACAATGCAAAGAGAGGGGAGCTATCAGAAATGCCATGTGAATCCAAACCCTGGTACTTGCCTAGAATCTCCTCTCCAAATGAATGTTTCACTTCCCTCCCCAAACTGAACCTGTGAGATACAAGGAGCAACGGGAAATGCATGGCCTTCTTGTCGACAGACTGCGAGGGAGGTATATGAAGGAAAAGGAGGAGGGTGATTGGGATGTTTTATACCTCTGAGGAATTCATTCGGAAGGGCATGTCCCTCATTACAGCTGTTTGGTGAGAGGTCTCATTTTGCCAGCATGCTCTGCTCTGCGTCTTCCACTTGCATCAGGTCAGGGAGGGAGGGAAAAGTCTCTGACATGACCTCCAGTGAAGTGAGCATGTCGGTAACCACTGGAGATTGGGGGCGGAACCAGTGCTTAAGAGGGAGAAACACATGCCTCGCAATCAGCCATGAAATGCAACCTGGCACCAATTGGATTGGTCCTGCAGGGAGCCTCGACAGACCTAAGCCTGCAGAACAACAGAGACGGAGGGATGGGTAGATGGTGAGGGATGCATATAGTGTGTGGAGAGGGTTGTGGGGTGCGAGGTCACTCTACCTCACAGGGTGTTTTATTAATGTAATTAAACATGGGCAAGCTCTCTGGCTCTGCATCATACCTGACCTCCACAGCACAGGGAAGGGAGGGAGAGACCGATAGGGAAAGGGGGGGTGAAGG
>OMNV01002150.1:3697-31823 GCA_900303265.1 Brotula barbata
ATTTATTTAAAAATTTTGCATTGAATTTGACAATGTCCCCATACACTTTGTATACTGCTGCAGATCAGTGATGACAGACTACATCAGAGCTATAATGCGTCTGTATTCCCGCATAGAACACTGAAAAGACACAAATGATGCAATATGAACCTCATTCTTAGTCATTTTTCCTACTAGCCAGAAAAAAGAACTGTGTGTTTTGGCCCAGACGTTTCCCTCTCAAACAGACGCAATCATTTTTACCACAAAATGACTTTGTTTGTGTACCTGGAGGAGGAAGCAGCTGTGCCTTTATCCTTAATCTTGTCCCTCTCATCTTTCTTTGTGGAAGGAAACTGGGCCAGGATCTCATCTGACGACAAATAAGAAAGTTATGAGAAAGAATAACCTTACACATAAACACACACACACACACACACACAAACCTGTAATGTTGAACTGTGTAGCATTCAGCTCCTGTAACAGATGGTCCAGTTCACTTAGACCTCCTCCCAAAAGTGAGGAGGAGGAGAAGGCTGGAGGAGGGTCGGCTGCACGGGGAGAACGTGGCTTACACACTGTGCTGTATGACAAATGAGAAATGTCCAGCAGGGTCCAAAATTAACTCAATGCTTACAGTCCTCATTATAAAACATCCTGTGCGAGGGAGCCAGGGTAACTAATACCAAACACGCAATCACGTCGGAGCAGAATATTCCCATTTGTTGCAAATATAGTTTCTTGGTGGCCAACAGTAAAATGATGAACTTAAACCTCTCCGGATGTATTCCATTTCTAGGATACTTTACATAGTTAATTATAGAGATCAAATAGTTCAACTTAACAACATGATTACCCAATAAATTACGTAAATAATGATGAGTTACCTGTATAGTTTGTCTGGCTGGGAGTTCTGGGAGGACTTAATTGCAGCAGAAACAGTCTGAGAAACATAATAAGACACAATCAACCAACTTTTATAGCTTTTCGCAATAAAGTAAAGGTTTACGAGGGTTATTTGAGTTCTTATTTAATGTGGAAATGTGCCCAAGAGTGATTGCATCTGACATATTAACGGGAGAATGGAGCACTGCCAAGGTGTCCTGAAGACAAAAGTCGTACAAATCCATGTCTGGCTGCCGGTCATGTACCTGCTGGGGTGTGTAGGCGGGTGGCGGGGGCCGGGCCTGGGCAGGGTCCTGAGCAACAGGATCAGCGTTTGCTGGAGGGTCAGAGGTGAGCAGGACTGGGCATCGAGCTAAAGGAGAGCTTGTGTTCTCCAGATCAGCAAGTAAGGCATCTGAGGGAGGTGGGGGGGGGGACAGATGGGACAGAATTCCAAATCAACACAGAGAGAAAGAGAGAGAGATAGAGAGAGAGGTTCTATAACATGATGGTAATGCGAGTGTGTGGTTTATGTCTCGACCTGATGGTGTTTTTAGTTTGTTTATGATGCATGAGGCTGAATCCCGAGACAACTTTGGTTAAAGTGAAGGTAAAAATCCATGCAAGGCAAACAGAAAGAAGATCTGATGAATGGTAGAGGACAGACAAGTAAATGAATTACCGGCAAACAGCCTGGAAGGCATAAATACAATCACATGCACAGACAGTTACGTACCAAACACAACAATACGAGGACTGAGAGGGTAGTTAAGAGGCTCAGGCAGTCCTACAGAGAGACAGACAGCTTGTATGACCAATACAGCAACAGCAAAACCAGCCCGACGTGTTTGAGATAAGGAAGACAATGAGGAGCATCCTCTACAGAAGACAGGAAAGTCAGCATCGGCGTCATACTCCTGAGATACTTCTACATTCTATTTGTGTTTTTCTAGCAAGTAAATATTTGTGCACTTATATCCAAGACATGCCAGACGAGAAAGGAAGGAGAGGAGGAAGAGTGCTTGGCAACTGATATCTACTACAACCACTCCAACCAACCCCCGCCCCCACCTCTCACAGCGTGAAGTGGAAGCTGTCCAGAAACTGAATTCACTCACAAACATTTGAAATTACAGCCGTATGACATCATTGTGTGTGAACAAGTCTCATTATTTGTGTCTCAGAGCAAAAACTTGAGCATGTAAAAAGCAGGTTAGATGGGAGTTTGAACAGAGTCTGGCTTTTTGGTGGAGTTTCATCAGGGAAACACTGAAACTTGAACTACACACCTCTGCATATGTTGGGACTTAAAACTGTGTCACAGCTTAAAACCAAAGTTCTTTGCTTTTGTCTTAATGTAATGGTTGTCTAAATGTCATCCCAGCATTCAAAGTTGTATCTTTGATGGTACATCACTCTTATAAACGAACGTTGGATCCACTGAATTGTTCTTTCCTGCTGATCTAAGTCGATCTGTGTTCTGTGGTCATCGCTGCCTGCTTGTTGAGTGGCAGCTGTGTTGAACTTTATCATAACTAGTTTACACTCCCTGCGTTGGTCCCTGCGGTCACTTTGGACCCTGGTGATTCACACTTTTGGTACGACCATGTGGTAAGAGTGCACACAGTCCCTGCTCTCCTCCCAGCTGTGTATCTCTCTTACACACACACACACACACACACACACACACACACACATACACACACAGACTGAACTGCTCATATAAGGAGCTAAACTTCTCTCAATGGGAATTATGACCATATTTAGAGCGGCCTGTCAACTTGTTTGTGTGGGCCAAGTGGTCTCTCACTGAAGGCCTTGCCAGATCCAATACATAAACTTACAACATGGTTGGACAACAGCATAAACCCTGTGTCCCAAACATGGCCACTCTCTGACTAACGCTCCAGCTACCCGGCGGCTCTGTCTCACTGTGTGCAATGCAATCCAGATGTGCTTGGCTACCTCCAGCCATGCCTCTGTGTAATGCTTGAGGAGCATAAATCCCACAGTTCACAAATGGACTTCAAGAAAAACGTTTCCTTCTAGAGCAAACGGTTTGTTCTCTCTCGGGGCAAAAAGGCCTTCTATTTTCTCTGAACTCTGTGGCTTTTCCAAATAGCGCAGTGGCCCTGGGCTATTTCAGGGCTTTTCCAACAGAGTCATTCCTAAAAACAAAGAAACAGCGTGTCGAAAGGCTGTTTCTGGAGCGACATGGGAAAGAGGCAACTGTTAAGTCTCCATTCAACATCTGTATCCGAGAGCGAAGACAGAATGAGTCTCTGGTGATGGTTACACAGGCCTCTTTGATGTCCTCTCCACTTCAAAATGGAAGACATTCTGCACAACATTATGTGGCTTTCTTTCCATCTGCATCGTCAATATCAACAGAGAAAAAGGCAGACTGTGAATCTAATTTACTAGAATTAATTGAATTTGCTGGACATGCATGAAACGCTCAGAGGTGGTCTGGCTGGTCCACTCTTGTATTACCTGTATGAGTATGTGCCTGTGTGTGGTCTGTGGCCATCATTCTACAAATGATGCATTTTGCGAGCACAATGTGGCCAAGAAAATGCCAGAGATGCGTCAAGTTGTCCTATTATATGAACCTTCTTTGCTCTTTACAGAATTAACAATGTTTCTGTGAAAGAAATGCAAAGAAATTCATATTTACGCTTTTGAATGTTTATTATTCCATTGGAGACAATACAATTCCCCTTTGCCCATATTTTCTCATGAAAAAGGAGGAACAGTCTACCATGAAAGCAAGAATAAACATCACTCCACCCCTTTCCTTTTAAGATAACTGAGCAGAGTTAGAATACATACCCAGATCGTCCATGATCGCCTCACAGGAGTGTTTCCCTCTTAATTGAATCAAATACGGACGTGGGCAGCATTAATAAGTATTGATGGATGTGGATTACAGCCCGCAATATAGACCGCGTCGGTGTGGGCGCTATTGTCTCCGTCGGTCCGGATCATAAGTTCTGGGATACCGTTATCCGCCAAGAGAGAGGAGGAGGAGGAAGAGTAGGAGGGCGTCCCGTTTCTTTTTCCTCTACGACTCTCTTCCTGTGTAATGCCTACAGGAGGAGGCGTAGTTAAACGAATGTGGTTCCAAAAGCCGCATTCCCCGGACACAAGACGTCATCCTAGACATTCCTCGTCCATATTTGGCAGAGAAAATTACGGATTTGGTGGCGCTAAACTGCGCCTTCTACGAACTGCGCGTAAATGTCGGAGGGGGGGGGAAACACATTTAAAGGTGTTTCCTTCATAGGAAATACAACGTTTTGATGGGCAACACCTCTTTTAATAGGAAGCTTATAAAGAGCAGTGTATTATATCAAACTCATCCTTTGAAAATCATCTGCAGCCATGTTTCAACATTCTGCAATGGAACACACATCAACCAGCGGTGTAAAAAACAAAACAGGAAAAAACTTTAATTAAGCTCAGAGTTACAGGATGTTCGTGTGACTATAGGAAGGTGCCAAGTTGATGTTGGTGGCACGAGGTGATGAATGCTTTTGAAAAAGAAGGCTTAACACTTCTCATGTATATATACTGTACATCAAAGACAAACTTTCCTATGACCAAACACTCTCCGTTGGCCAAGACATACTTGTCTTTGGTCTCAGTGCATGAAATACACAGCAACCACCATCCATACTGAAGAAGCAAAAGGATAAAATAAAAGAGTGAGTGAGGGTAGACTACTATTGGGCTTTTTTTTCTTGGTATACATGGTGTGACTAATAGATCAATTGGGGGAAAGGTACGATAGAAACGGAAGAGTCAAAACATAGAGATGACCTTTTATCAGTTTCTGTGAAAATAAAGTCTTTGAACTTGTTCATGCAGTTTGTCAATCAAGACGCCGCACTCCTTAACCCATGCATTTTGCTTACTTTGACACACAACTACGCCCTTGCCTTTTCCAAAATATTAATAATAATAATAGCAATAGCATGAGTCACACACAGACATATTCATCATCTCCAATCATTCATAAAGTTTGAGCCAGTTGGTGCGTGGGAGCAAAGTGAAGGGGCAGAACTACATGTGACATGGAAATCATACAACCAAAAAACCGAACAGATTTCTGAATCACACTGGGCTGATGCTGGGATGAGGCTTGGTCACCTATAACATTCCCATCCAATGATTGAAATTATATTACATATCCTCCAACCCGCTACTACTTGCTTCTGTTACTCCACACACACACGCACGCGCGCACACACACACGCATACACACAATGCCATCCTGCTCCCTATTATCACTGCACTGCCTGTTCATTGGCAGTGCTGCCCGAGTCCTGTGGCTTCATCACATCGGGGAGTTCTGGGGGGCTGGAGAAGGCCTCAACTTGCAGCTGCTCAAACATCTCATCTGGAGGGCAAAAAAGATAAGAGACATTAGTACCATAATAATGCATCTGGCTAAAATCAGCCTCAAATTAAAGATCCTGCAGTAGACAGTAGGGACCGACGGATATGGTTTTTTCATGTCCGATACAATACATAGCCGATATTTCAAATCAATATTCAGTTTTAGTAAATGCTAAAATTTCCGTGTCAAAATGTACAGCATCACAAACCCCAACACAATAAATTACCATATGTTTAATAGAATATTTTGTTAAAATATTTAATATTTGATGTTTATGTTTTGATGTGCATGAAGTTCTAAGGAGGCACCAGATAAGAAAAATCTGAACTCTTCAATATGAACCCTTAATTTTTTTTTTGTTGACATTTTCTTGCCATGCGTTTCACACCACTTATTCCCACAGTGTTCTTTTAGGTCTTTCTTCATCTATTTACTATGAAAAAAAGGTACTGATTATTTAATTCCAAATTAAAGCAGTTCTAGTTCATGCTGTGTGTGCACTATGTATATACTCAATTATCAACACGTATGTGTGTGCATAAAAGAGACCCACAAAATTCTTTTATATTATAGGATTTATTCTTATTGTGCATTTATGGTGCTGTTTGCCCTAACCAACATTTCATCGTATCTGTACAATGACAGTAAAAGTATCTTCCCTTATCTTAAGTGGACAGGACCATCATCGGTGCTATGTCAGACTCACGTTAATGTAACGTGATGAGTTTAGTGTGTGACTCACATTAAGTGGCTAGCCGCTCCGTTATTTGTCTATATTTTGTGAAATATATGCGTAGGAGGATTAGAATATTGTGTCTCGATGTTTACTGGATTAAAATCTGCCAAAAATGGCTGTGTTGAGATGGAGAGAGAGATGAGACACGGAGAGAGTAAAGTGAAAGTAACATTACTGCGTATGGCATTTTACCAACTACAGAGTGAGTTTAACTTTTATGACATGCTGCCTCTCTCTCTCTCTCACTCAGTGGTGTCAGAGCCACAGCAGTGGTGACTGTGTCAGAGGAGCGCATGTTGCGTCAGCGTAGTGCATTCAGCACAGGAGACTTTGTTTCTTATTGGCCAGTGCTGATTAAGAAACTTCGATACCACTTTAATGAAAAATAACAAATATCGCAAGCAATAATCGGCCAGACCGATAATCGGCTGATCCGTACTAGACAGTCAATGTGCCATTACAACATCTGGACTGACTTGACATTTTGCATTTATGTTCAGCCATACATGCAGAAATTTACTTGAGAAAAGATCATAGCCAAATACTGTACAAACACAGTTGTGTGTCTACCTTTATAGTAAAGAGCACTGTGTTGCTACAAATCATGTAAAAAACTAATCTTCCTGCTGATTCTTGATATCTTGGTTTTTACAACTATAGCTCAGGTTATTTAGATGTAACAATTGAATTGGATCAAAACAGCCCAGCCTTGTTCTCTGAGACAAGTGAAAAACATTCTGGCATATGGAGGAAATCACTAATGGAGGAAGACGAGGCAGAATGATGTCAGTGTCAAAAAGTAACTCTTCAAGGGCACTTAACGTAAGCGATGAACATACCATTGATGCGGAAAGCCAGACCAACTGTAGCTGGTGCCTGTGGTCTGGCAGTCTGATTAGTGAATCCACAGTCACCAAGAGTTTTGCTGTCCTCTAGTAACTGGTCATCCTGAGAAACCAGAGGTTCAAATGGGAGAGAAACCAAAGATGCTATTAGAGATGCCATTTATCCCCCTCGCAATAAGCCACCACTCACACCTAGGATATGCACATGCTCCCCACAACCTACACTCTAAACTGTATTTTATGTAGATATAATTGTATAAATAACCCAGTAGCAATTTGACAACTCACCTTATACAGCCGCTGCTCTTCAGGTGATCTTTTGAGAATCCCCTCAACAATTCGCTTCAGCTCATAGACTGTGGTGGACTCCTTGGCATCTGTGAAGATCGTGGTCTTTTGACGCCGGATCATTAAGAAGACGTCCTGAAAGATGGAATGCTCAGTATTATGTGTGGAAGTACTGAATCAAGTGAGCCAATCAACTAAGCTTCTAAGTGGGCTTGTTTGATCCTCAAGAAATACGTTTCAAGTTGTCATAGGTTGGGAAAAGCACAACTTCTTACCGGTCAGAGAAGATAATTCAAAACCTGGATAATTTGCAAAACCCACTGTTGACGTTCCAAAATAACCCTAACCTATAGCAGGTTCAGATAAATTAATGGCAGTTAAATGTCCTACCAACTATTTAGAACATATTCCTTTACTTTATATAGTATAGTCGTGTCAGGACATTTGGAGCAATTTGTCGATTTGCCACTATGGGAAGGTTTTCCGGTTACAAAAATACTACGGTATTCGTTAAGGAAGTTACCTCATTGATACGCAAGGAAGTAGCAAGCTGTGGGCTAATATAAGCCAAATTTCAAAACAGCTAAAATGGACCTGGAAATCAAAATAGTAGATGTTGTGACACTAACAAGTCCCGCTGACCTGACCTATCTGCCTAAGTTAATAGGCTATCGTTACATTACGTTCATAGTTTGCCAGCAAGCCAAGCTAAGTTACCTCGCTAGCGGAGAGCGAAGCTAACAGCTAACTTAGCTAGCTAGGAAACACAAGCTGAATTGAACAAATGTATAACCGTCAGTACTATTTCATAATATAATACTATTGACGGGAAGTTTTGTATGTAGACAACAAGCAAGAAATTGTTCGACAGTTACCATTTCAAGTGGTCAGCTAGCTAGCCAGTAGCAGCCCTATGTTGTATAGCAGAACCCAGACTGCACTGCGTCTGCGCACATTACGCAATAAAGATAAGGTTTCTTAATTCATGAAACACACATACGCCACACTGCGCAGTTTTTTAGAATTTGGCGCGAGACAGTACACGCCTGCCTGACGGGCAGACCGACCGAGCTGCTTTGGTTTGGATTTATCCTGAACACAGCAAGTCCTGGTTCCAAACACCGGGGTCCATTTTGGGTTATGGTCGGTGACAAACTTTATTTTAACTAACGCTTAACTAACTCAGTACACGAACAGGGTGTTTAGTTTGTACCCTCAGTACAAATGGATTGTGTTTACCGCGCTACGTTTTTATGTTGATCGCTAGCCTAAGTGTTCAGGGCTTCGTTTATTACTCTAGTAGCTGAGAATATGTCTTTGATGTCAGTGTCTGTAGAATAATGTCAAACAAAGATAACAGTGCGACTTTTGATAGTTGTGTCCGTTGATAAAGCTGTAGCTAAAGTTAACTTCATTTTGCAGGTGTACTGTATTTATACTGAAAGCTAACTAGCAAGTAGCTCTAGCTATGATATACCTGTAAAGCAGATGATCTGACAATGACATCATGACATCATCATGATATCATTGTCCTCCAGCATTAAGTGTCTCAATACCACTGTAGTGTTACTGATATGGAGACATTTTGTCAATATATGATCAATCTGAATATTGCAGCATTAATTACGTTGATAATCTTTATCCTTATGTGAGGCTGGATTTCATTTTATTACCCCTAATTTTTATAGAGAGAATTTATTTATCTATTTCATGTCACACATCTCACATCACATCTGATCTGACATTTATGAGAAAATGATGCAGGTAGTCCTGTGTCACATGTCTTTGTCATTGAGTTTTTATGTCAGATAAGGAACAAAAATTGGTTAAACAAACAAAAGCAACAATGCAGAAAATGCCAGTGAACAGCATTTTGTCTCCAGAGTGTAAAAAAAAAAAGAAACTGCAGCTTTCAGAAGAAGGCGTGAAGGTATGTAGAAAGCGACTACCGTGGTACAGGTGTTGAGGCAAAACCAGACTCCCTTACACTTGTTTTTCAGATTTAGGCGGCACTCAATTCTTTTTACTCTCACACCACGACACTACAGCAGCACCAAATCTATATTATCACGTTGATTTGTGTGTGAATGTCAACAAGTGACATCACTTAGCTGCAGCATTTTGCATTGAATTATGGCAGTGGGAAAAACTCACAAAATTAATCGCTTTCAGGATGTCAGATCTCTGTGTGTGGTGCCATCAAATGAGGGTGTTGCAAAATGTTTAAATAACATTCTGCACATCCACATTTGTCTTACATGTGTACGTATTAACACATATTTTGATCCCAAAACAAGCTTGTTAAAAAGTTAAATTTTCTTTTGAATATTACAGATTACCAACCCTAACGTCAAAGATAAGGGCTGAAAGAAGAGTCTCTGCACAATGTCAGTCATGGTGGAAACCACAGTACCCAGGGTGCATCTCCCTCTTCCTGCCCATTTCTCCAATGCAGAGCAGTCCTTCTCCCTCAAAAAACGTCGCCTACCTTTGTCCTCATCCTCAACATCCACTCCATCCTTCCCCTCTCCTGCTAGGCCCATGCATTCCCAGCCCCCACTTCCACCATCCAAGGGATGCCCTCCTCTGAGCAGGATGTACAGCCAGTCATCCTCTCCCTGGACACCTCTTTCCTGCTCCTTTAATAAATCTCCCCCTCCATCTTCTGTATATGATCCCACAAAGCAACAGTCCTATTTTAGACAGTGCTTCACTAATCTGGGCCTACTGGGTAGGGGCTCTTTTGGAGAAGTGTACAAGGTGAGAAACCAGTCTGGGTATGTTAGTAGTTAAAATGATATGTATCTTCCAGATTACTTTCATGTCTCTTGTTTTTTACATGTTAAAAAAATGAAGCATTCAGAAATCACAAAACTTTGCCCATGCTAAACATTTCCTCACTGTGACCAAGATCTTTGTATGGAGAGATGAGCATGTTCTGTATTTTCTAGGTGCTTAGTCACGAGGATGGCCGTCAGTATGCCGTGAAGAGATCTGCTCATCGTTTCAGGGGCAACAATGAGCGAAATCAGAGAGTGAGGGAGGCCAAGAACCACGAGCGCCTGTGTCCACACCCTCACATCCTGAACTTTGTGGCAGCCTGGGAGGAGGGTGGTCGGTTATACATTCAGACTGAGCTGTGCAGTAATAGTTTGCTGCTTCATGCTGAGAACCAGCCTCTTGGTCCAGGTCTGTCAGAAAGGAACAGAAAATATTTTGCAGCAGTCATTTAGATTTTCAGTTTAATTTAGTGTTGTATCTCAAATCTGCTGACAAAACTGACTGTTCTTTCATCTGAAATAATCCAATCCAGATGAACCTGCTGCTTGGGCCTACCTATGCGACCTTCTGTTGGCACTGGAACATTTGCACTCTTGTGGTTTTATGCATCTGGACCTTAAGCCTGCTAATGTCCTCATCACTCATTCTGGCCGTCTGAAGCTAGGGGACTTTGGGCTACTGATAGAGCATAAACAGATCAGCACACCAAAGGGGAGGATAAAAGAGGATCTCCAGGAAGGAGATGCCAGATATATGGCACCTGAACTGCTGCAGGGGGTGTACGGACCTGCTGCTGATGTTTTTAGGTAAGAATAAGAAAGAATCTGTAATCTGAGTGACGGAACTAGATGTTTAATTATTGACACACCCAAACTAAATGTTGTCTCATAGTTTGGGAATTTCTATTCTGGAGCTTGCCTGCAATATTGAGGTTCCCAATGGAGGAGAAAGTTGGCAACAGCTAAGACAAGGCTGCCTCCCCTCAGAGTTTACCAGTGGTAAGAATTTCTTACATCAAAATCTATCTGAGATTGTCAGCTTCTTTGTGTACACGTGTCCTATCGCTGTTAACATTCTCATTGCTATTTAATTTTGCAGCCTTGTCCCTTGAGCTTCAGACAGTACTACAGATGATGTTGGTCCCTGAACCCACAGGGAGAGCCACAGTCTCAGAGCTCCTTTCTCTTCCCTCTGTGAGGAAACACAGGTGGAAGAGGCGGGTCTACCTTCTCTTTAAAGAGGCCATGATCACATTGGTGTCTAAATGTCAGGTAAATTAAAGATAATAATTTCGAACCTTATATAAAAATGAACATGAACCAGAAAAATGGGTTTGTGTAATATGGGACATATTACTTTGTAGCAAAAATCAAGCTCACTAAATTTAAGATGGCTATAACTCGAAATATGAAAGTGTACGTTTTTGCCACCTCGAAGGTCCGGTTGAGTGAATCCCTGGATGAGTTTCTGATCTTTTTCTTACAGTTGGTAGTGTGCTTTGGGTGGAGACTCTTGTCCTCCCATCACTTGCCATTTCTCCCACAGTGGACCAAACCAGTCCCCTGCACTCCTCCAAGGGACAGCTGGGAGAAGGACTTAACCATGCCTCTTAGTGCCTTACAGGCTGATTCGAGCAGCCCGACCGATGATGCAGTATTTGTCCTGGATCCCATGGACCTAGAGGTTTCCCCAACCTTCTCACACAGGTAGAGATTGTGATTCATTTGAGGATGATAAAATTAAATTAATTCACAGTTTGATTTTAGTTCAGTTTTATCTTGCTTCCACAATTTTAGATACGTTTTTCAGTACAAATAATCAAAACCAGCAAAATAAACAGCCCCAGCCTTTAGTAAGAATTGGTTAATTCTGTTATGCTCCCATCTTACATCTCTTTATTTCCTGCAATCAACAGAATCAAATCCAGACTGTCTGTGCATAGCACATCCACCCCTCTCGCAGCTTCGCCATCAAACAGCCATCTCAGTCCTGCCCACACACCCACTAATTCAGATATGAGTGACTGGCCCACTCGTAACTTAACATTCACTCCCTCGAGTGTCCACTCAAATGGCTCTTGTCACACACTGGACCCCGGTGTGAGCCCTATTCATAAAGAGCCCCACACAGACAGCCTATGTGACATCTCCACGCAGAGCCGACGTTCTTCAACCACAAAGTCTTCGCAGCGTCGTGGCAACAAATGGTTCAGAACAGATGAGGCTTTACCCCGACCCAGCTTTGAACCAAAGAATCTGCTCAGCCTGTTTGAGGAATCTGCACTAGATTGATTGCCTTGAGTATAACAGTTTACATACAAGAACAAAATTAATTTTTCGCATTATGGTGATGGGTTAAAATGACTTAATGAAGTCATGTATGATTTGCTTAGTCTGTACAGTGTTTTTGCTATTGTATTGCTGTAACAATCCTACAAGTTTTTAACATGTATTTGAGAACAATTTGTTTGGAAAAAGGTTTATTATTATAACCGAATGAAAAGCACTTTTTATATTTATGTTGATTCCATGTTGCCAAAATGACAAGTCATGTGAGTTCTCAGTTGCTTGCTGTACTCTTGAGTCATTTACCTCATGAGTTACAATGCAAAATAAATGGAGAGCATACACTAATTTTGTCTACATGTGTTTTACATCTCCCCAACACAATATAATATTATGAAAAACCTGTGTGACTGTGGTCACCAAGAGTCAAATCATGAACTCGTCTGAAAGTGATAGGTCTCTCATGCACACTCCCGTACGGTAGGGGGCGGTATGCACACTGCCAGTTGCGTAAAGACATTAAATGGAAAGAATAAAATTCCAGGAAGTTATTCCTATGGTGATCCAGACAAAAATAGAAAAAAAAATAGTGTGTTTATTTACTTTTCTTTTTGGATATCGCCTTGGTTATGTGTGAAAACCAAAACGAAAGGCAAGATTTGAAAAATGGGGAGAGTTGGCTCGCAAGCGTGATCAACGAAGATCGGAACAGCAGCATAAACCAGTCCAGAATGTCAACGCAGCAGTTCTAAACACAAAAGACCGCGCCAGTATCTTATCCGACTACATTACTTTTCAGGTATGCTGCGGTGTAGTCTTGTGAGTCCTGAATAAAAAAATCACAAACCTAACATAAGACCGCGACATGTCTCAGTGTTTGCAGATTTCATTAAAGGAAAAAACATTTAAATAACCTTGAACGGCTATAAAACTGCGACAAAAAGGCAGAGATGAGTCTGAAATTTTAACAACGTGTTAAGAACATTTCTGAGCTCCTCCTGTACATTCGTCTGTTTCATGTTACATTAATTCGTCCATTTGCTAATCCATCTCTCCAATCAGTCCGCCAGTCGTAATACAATTGAAGACATAGAGATGAAATACAAAATTGCGGATGACGCACGCAACAAGTGTTTATGTATTGACAGCACGTTAAGACTAAGAGAGACGTCACTTTGTATCTAAAGTCAGCTACAACAGCTGAATCATTAAATTTTATAACAAAATATCAGCTAACATTGCTTAAGGCATGTGATTACCATAAATAAATGTTTGTGTCATCCAAACAAATCCCAAGCTTTTAAATTCTTAATGTCATCTTCTTTGCCTTTATGAACGTGATCAACAGGTTCAGTCTTATTCTGTCCATCAGGGAGATGACCAAAATTGAGCGTCTGAATGATCGAGTGGCCAAACTGTTGTCTAAAGCAGTGCAGGAGGTGCTGGAGGTGGTGAAGGAGACGGTGTGGGAGTACCAGGAGAAAAGTGCCAGAACCCAGAGAGAGAACTGGAGTCTGAGGAGGAGACTGCAGGAGCTCCAAGGCAAAATAAACCCAGATAGTAATGGTAGGAATACTCAACTATGAGAACTGTCCATCATTCATTCAGCTCAATTATTGGATGTCCAGCAGGTGTAGTTCAGCTGCATACTCTGAATACAGCACTGATGGTGCCACATGGATGACAGGTTAACATCTTCCAGTTCAAGTTGAGTTGCTGAATTTCTATCACATTGATTGTCTGTTTTCTGCTTTGTCGCCCTTGCCTTGCAGGAGTCGTGCCACAGGTTTCTTCTGCATCCCAGCAGCCCGAGGTGGAGCTGTGTCCCACTGAAGAGGAACACAAAGCAGAGCAGAAAGAGGACATATATGAGCACATTGCAGAGATTTGTCCCTCAGACTCCTACGAAGACAACGAAGCACCTATTTCAGTTCAGTCATTAACCAGCCCTTGTCTCTCCCCTGAAGACACAACAGAACCATATTTGGGCGACGAGGACTTACACTACTTGAGGAATCTTAAAACAGAGGCTGCATTGTCAAAACCAATTTCAAGCCAAGGAAACGCCATCATAAGAGTTACAGTCTCTGATAACGGTCTACACCCTGATTCTGATCTACTCTTTACTGGCAATGAAATCAAAGTGGAGCCTAATTTGGAGGAAGGAGTTGGAAATACCTCACATTATTTTTATAACACAGCTGGGACAAGCAGCATGTCCTTAGGCACGCTAAATCTAGAACCTAGAGTCAGTTCAACACCCTTCTTTGGGTCAGGGGTCATATTTAACTTAAATGACTCAGAGGAGACACAGGAAGTTGGGAGCAACACCGCTGCTTTGTTGTCTGGTAGATTCAATACAAACTCTGTTGAAACAAGAAAGAAGAGTGCGGGTGGAGCTGCCTTGAGAACATCTCAGAGACGTGTTAAAAAACAGTACTGCTGCTCCCTGTGTGAACGTACCTTCACACACGCAGGAGACTTCAAGAAACACAACAGGGTCCACACCGGGGAGAAGCCATACTGCTGTACAGTGTGTGGGAAGCGGTTCAGTCAATCCAGCAGCTTAACATTGCATCTCCGCAGCCACACAGGAGAGAAGCCATTTAGCTGCAATCACTGTGGTAAAGGTTTTAGTCACTCAGGTGATTTAAAAAAGCATCTACACACGCACCGGTGATCCTTTTATGTTTTGGGGCATCTACTGTATTGTTACACTTTTCATCTTTTTTTTATATTTATGTTTATCCATATATTTAGAGTAACACATATTGTGTTATTGAAGTGTAGGAATTCACATTGTAGAAGGGTGCCCTGTCAGCAAGGTACACGATATGTTACAAATTACTGAAATATGGTTTTCACAGTGTTGGTTAGAAATGGTTGAGAATTTGCAGTTTTTTTCCAAAAGGGAACTTTTTGATTGTATGATTATGTAGCATATTTTTATGCTCTTGGTTCCTCAGGGTGCAAATCTTTGGCCATTATAATTTGTATAATAAATGAGAAATAATATAATTTGACTAACCTACTTCTAATGTGTGCAGATGACAACTTGATTCTTTTTAACTCAAAGGTTGACTCGAAGTATAATTGTGGTATAGTGGTCGAATGCATAATGGTTTAGACTGAAGATGTCATACAAATGTAAGAATCCAGTGTAATGTTTTTCAAACAAATGGCAAACAGAGAATTTGAGTTGGAGTCAAAATGTTTAGTGGAGAAAAAAAACATTGCCTTGTTTACCCAGTATAAAACACGCATGTATGCCCATCTCTAATTTTGTATTATTTTTCTCTCTTACTTTGTCTACACCTGCTCCATCTGTTGCCTGTAATTTTGATCATGTCAAGTTAGATACTGGAAAATTGAATTCTTTGTTTTTATCTTCTTGTCTTTAAACCTGTGCAAATAAACTAGAACAGACTAAAAAAAAAAAACAATTCCTACAGTATAACTTTAGTCCAACTGTAGTTCCAGGTGAGTCCAGTAGGTGGCGGTAGTGCTCTGGACGTTGCTGGTGGTCACTTCTTCCCAGGAAGAGGAAGTTTCGTTCAGGTCGCTACCATTGTTTATTTACAAAACGTTTTGGACCAACTCTGACCCTGGTTGTATAATGTTTAAGTGTGTTTTTTTTGTTTGTTTGTTTTTTAAACCCAATCTGGGTTGGCGTTTCGTAGAATTACGTTGTTTAAGTATTTTGCTATTGTGAAGACTTATCAAAGATACATACAGACATTTAAGATTCAGTGTTATTCTCTCTATCAGGGAGATGTCCAAAATTGAGCATTTGAATGACAGAGTGGCCAAACTGCTGTCTATAGCGGTGCAGGAGGTGCTGGAGGTGGTTTCGGAGACTGTGTGGGAGTACCAGGAGAAAACTGTCACAACACAGAGAGAGAACCAAAATCTGAAGAGGCGACTGCAGGAGCTCCAGGACAACATAAACAGAGAAAGTTATGGTAGGTACACTCTCCAGTCTGTGAAGGTTTAGTCAGGTCATTGGATATGTAGCAGTTTTGCTTCAAGTTAGCTGGAAATACTGTTAAGTTGTGAAGATGTTTCATTGAAGGTTCAAATAGCTTATTCACGTCTAAGTCAATTTTACAGTAGCACACCAGACAGTGTCGCATATGAGGTGTGTTGGTCTCAAAACTGGAGATGCTACTTCGATGAATTGTGAAAGTCGTCTCAACTGAACAGGAAGTTTTGTCGCTTTGAACTTCATCTGCATTATTACATCATAGATGTCATCATTGATTGTCTTCTTTCTACTTGGTCACCTTTGTTTTGTTACAGGAATCATGCCACAGATTTCTCAACAAATGGTCAAGGTGGAGCTCTGTCCCACTGTACAGGAACAGAAAGCAGAGTTGGAAGTGGACATTCATGTGCACAGTGCAGAGATTTCTCCCTCAGACTCCTATGGAGACACTGATTGTGAAGCATCCATTTCAGTTCAGTCATTAACCAGCCCTTGTCTCTCCCCTGAAGACACAGAATCATCTTTGGGTGATGAGAACTTACACCACCGAAGGACTCTTAAAACAGAGACTGAAAGTGCAGTGTCAACACCAATTTCAAACCATGGAAACGCCATCATAAGAGTTTCAGTCTCTGATAACTGTTCACACACTGATTCTAATCTATTCTTTACAGGAAATGACATCAAAGTTGAGCCTAAATTGGAGGAAGATGCTGTGAATACCTCAAATTATTTGTATAACACAGCTCGGACAAGCAGAATGCCCTTAGGCATGCTACATCTAGAACCTCTAGTCAGCTCAGCACCCTTCTTTGGGTCAGGGGTCATCTCCAACCATCGTGACTCTGAGGAGCCACAGGCAGTTGGGAGCGACACAGGTTCTTTGTTGTCCGGTAGATTCAATGCAAACAGTGCTGGAACAGGAAACAGGAAGAGTTCAGGTGAAGCTGTCTTGAGAACATCTCAGAGACATGTCAGAAAACAGTACTCCTGCTCCCTGTGTGGACGCACCTTCACACACGCAGGAGACTTCAAGAAACACAACAGGGTCCATACGGGGGAGAAGCCCTACTGCCGTACAGTGTGTGGGAAGCGGTTCAGTCAGTCCAGCAGCTTGATGTTGCATCTCCGCAACCACACAGGAGAGAAGCCATTTAGCTGCAACCACTGTGGTAAAAGATTTAGTAGCTCAAATATTTTAAAGAGACACATACAAACTCATCTGTGATCCGCCTGTTTTTTCGTGAATCTGCTGTGTTATCTCACTGTTGTTTCCATATTAGGACTATCCGGATCAATAATCCATAATCAGTCAAATTGGCAAGTCTTAAAAAAATATATTAAACTGTTAGCAATTCATAGACTATTGGCCAATATTAATTTTACCATGTTTCTCTAAAATAGTAGGGAAATTTCTATACATATATTCTTTATAGGGCTTTTGTATGGTTTCCATACATTCTGCCTCTATGGTTTTGCT
The DNA here is from genome assembly GCA_900303265.1 of Brotula barbata. Lineage (NCBI taxonomy): Eukaryota > Metazoa > Chordata > Actinopteri > Ophidiiformes > Ophidiidae > Brotula > Brotula barbata. The sequence continues at coordinate 21,364 of OMNV01002150.1, forward strand.
TCACCTGATTGATAAAATGTATGCAGAAGAGGGCCTGGGGTTTTATGACAACCAAATGAAACACTGACTCCCATGTTCCCACATATAAGTTCTTCTATGCCTGAATAGCTCGAAAAGCAACTGTGGGACTTTCTTTCTGTTCAATTTTAAATGAGACAAAGGGTCAAAATTATATAGCAATATGTTGATATAGTTAATATTACTATTTATTTAAAGCCTTGTGGAATGTTAGTTTAAGTAATATAAAGAATTACCTTTGTGTTTTTCTTTCTTATTAAACTTTTTGGAGCATTGTTCTGATTTTAACCTCAGTATGTTTTTTAAACGTGTGCAATAAAACTAGGCCGTGTAGGCTCCGACTCAGTCCATTAGGGGGCGGTAGTGCACTTATCCCTGCTTAAAAACTCCAGGAACAGGAAGTTACGTCATTGTTGATCCAAATGCAGAAACTGATGATTTATTTGGCGTTATTTATTAACCAAACGTTGTTGTGGATAAAAACAAAAAAACCCGAGGGCACGGATGATAAATGGGAACGCTTGGAACATTTATTAAAAAGAGGAACGTTTCTAAACGGAACAGCGTCAGAAAGACTCAGGCTCAGTATTTCCACTCAGCAGCGGCAGTAGAACACAAAAGACAGCGACAAAAATTCACGGAATTACATTAACTTTAAGGTATTCCGTAATGGCCTTTGATGAATGTTGAATAAAAACAGCATAAGTACAAGAGGATATAAGTAGTCTCGATGTTCGAATTCATATAGTTATTAGTATATGTCTCTAAATTCTAGCTATCTTAATATCTTGTTTGTTTTTTCTGTAATATTTGTCGACTATATAATGTTTATAAAAATCCAGTCAATGTTGACGTTTTCAGAAGTCTGTTGTTCTTAATGATTAGATGGTGATACACAGCATTTTGTGTCAGTGAAGATTTATCAAGGATACACTCAGTGATCAGTGTTATTCTCTCTATCAGGGAGATGTCCAAAATCGAGCGTCTGAATGACAGAGTGGCCAAACTGCTGTCTAAAGCGGTGCAGGAGGTGCTGGAGGTGGTGAAGGAGACGGTGTGGGAGTACCAGGAGAAAACTGCCAGAACCCAGAGAGAGAACCTGAGTCTGAAGAGGAGGCTGCAGGAGCTCCAGGACAAAATAAACACAGACAGTAATGGTAGGAACACTCACCTGTTAGAGCGGACATATATACATGTTTCTACTAGATGTCTGTGGACTTGTTAAGTTTTGAAGACTCATTCAAGTAAATTCTTAAGTTCTGAGTCAGTGTAATTTTGAGAATCATTCACTATTTGGGTTACATGAGCCTCATGTGAGTATTTGGGTTACCTGACAGTTGGAAGATGGTGATAATGGCGAGTAATTTTAACACATTCGCTTCACAGGCAAATTTTTTCTCTGAAGCTGTCTCTCTATTACTATGCGCATACCATGGAATGGAGTGAAACTGAGAGTCTGAACTGTTTTCCCATTAATAATCTATGTTGTGTTAATAAGCATGTGTAGGTTACAATGCCACACAGAAGACACACAAGTCCTATTAACAACTCCGCCCATTCAAAAGTGAGATTGTGTTGTTTTTCCATTCATACATCAAGACATAACCAAATTACAGGCTCACAAATCCAACTCCATCCAACGCCAAGGTGTTAACAACACACCCAACCTGCTGGATTTCTGTTACTTGGATGTCATCATTTATTGTCGGACTATCTTGCGTTGCAGGAGTCGTGCCACAGGTTTCTTCTGCATCCCAGCAGCCTGAGGTGGAGCTGTGTCCCACTGAACAGGAACACAAAGCAGAGCAGAAAGAGGACATATATGAGCACACTGCAGAGATTTGTCCCTCAGACTCCTACGAAGACAATGAGGCACCCATTTCAGTTCAGTCATTAACCAGCCCTTGTCTCTCCCCTGAAGACACAACAGAAGCATATTTGGGCGACGAGGACTTACACTACTTGAGGAATCTTAAAACAGAGGCTGCGTTGTCAAAACCAATTTCAAGCCAAGGAAACGCCATCATAAGAGATGCAGTCTCTGATAACGGTTCTAATCCACTCTTTACTAGTAATGAAATCAAAGTTGAGCCTAATTTGGAGGAAGACACTGTGAATACCTCAAATTATTTTTATAACACAGCTGAGTTAAGCACCATGCCCTTAGGCACGCTAAATCTAGAACCTAGAGTCAGCTCAGCACCCTTCTTTGGGTCAGGGGTCATCTCCAACCATAACGACTCGGAGGAGCCACAGCCAGTTGGGAGCAACACAGGTTCTTTGTTGTCTGGTAGATTCAATGCAAACAGTGCAGGAACAGGAAACAGGAAGAGTTCAGGTGGAGCTGTCTTGAGGACGTTTCAGAGACATGTGGGTAAACAGTACTGCTGCTCCCTGTGTGGACGCACCTTCACACACGCAGGAGACTTCAAGAAACACAACAGGGTCCACACGGGGGAGAAGCCCTACTGCTGTACAGTGTGTGGGAAGCGGTTCAGTCAATCCGGCTACCTGACGGTGCATCTACGGTACCACACAGGAGAGAAGCCATTTGGCTGCAACCACTGTGGCAAAAGATTTAGTCACTCAAGCAACTTAAAGAAACACCTGCAAACCCATCAGTGACCCTGGTTGTTTCATCACACTGTTCAGATTTTTTGATATTTAAGATTATCTACACTTTTTACAATGTTGTGCTGTTGATGTATAAGGAGTAACACTGGAAAAGTCTGCCTGTCAGCAAGATACAAGTTTTATGTTGCAAACGGACGTTTTGAATAATATATTCAAAAAATTAAGTGAAGCAGAATGTCAAGTTGTCATTTGAACATTTTTGTGGCTATGACCTACGCATAGTACAATCAAAAACAACTCAATTACATTGGGAAATAAATAACTGTACAGCTAAATGTACTTTCTTTTATAAAGTATAAAGAGTATAAATTGTAAAGCTGTTGTTAAAGAGCAGGTCAGATATTGTTTGTCATTTAGCAACGCGCTCAGAGTTACTGAATATTTGTGGGCCCATATGACTGGTCCTGGTCCTTGTAATAGGAAAATGCAAAGATGGTTCTCTTTTTGCCATTTTTGGCATCTGCGTCTGTTTGAGTAGTTCAGCATACAACACCATTTCCCGCCTAACTGAGACATTACAACAAATGATGGGGCAGCTTTCTGTTCTGTACACTTGTGTTTAAGTATAAACAACTAAACCTACCTTTCAGAATGGAACCACAACAAGCTGTGCAATCAAAGTTTGACACAAGTATCAAGAGAAACACCTGCATAGTTCAATTAAATGGTCTCAACAGTCTACACTTAATAAACGAGCTTTAAGGTGAGCAAATTAAACTACATTGATAACTGTCTCTATGTGTTAGAGTGATAGATTATCCTGCCTCTGCTTGCTTCAAAGGGTTGTGAAAAGCATTACTGAATATCGTCATTGCACCAATATGCAGTAAGAGTTACAAAAGGTCTTTCCCAACACTTACAAAACACAGGATGACGCAATGCCAAAAATCCAAACAGCTAACAACGAAACTTAAAAGGAGCACTTCTTACCCAGGTGTGTCACTTCGCCCTCCACACATTTCTTTCTTCTTTCAACAATACACAACACCACAAGGCTATGAAACAGATATATGAGTGGTAAGTTAGATCTGTATTCATTTGTTGTATCGATTGAATCTGAATCCATTGTAAAAGGTGGTATACTTTAAATATGATATTTCATGGTTGGGTTTCAGGATTTTATGGAAGCAAAGATAACAGAATGCATAAAGTTAATGTGTGTTGGTAGGGGACAGTGGCACAGGAACAAACTATTTAATTTGCACATACACCAAAAAGATCCATTCTAAGCAGCAATGTATCATTCATATAGCAAGAGGTTACACAGCATCTTCCCAAAGTACCTATCCTCCATGTTGGATTAAAGACTGACCTTCTTAAGGACCAGTCAGTCCGGGCCAAACTGAGAGAGCAGAATCAGAACGCACTGAGTCAGCAGCAGGGAATAACAGTGGCCAGGCAGATGAAGGCTGTCATATTTGGATGTGCCTCAATCAACCAACATGCAAGAGATGAGATTTTTCATGAGGTTGGAGGTGCTTTTGCTTATCGAGTGGCTTTTACCAAGACAATGATAAGATCATATAGAAGTATGAAAAAGAGTTATAGATAAGAATAAACCGATACAAATTATCAGGAATGTTGAGCCAGCAGCAACGGTGTCATATCCAGGAGGAAATTGCAGAAATATGAGGCTGTAAATGATGGATAAAGGATCCATACAGGCAGAATCCATATAGTCAAATAAGCCATTTTTGTTCACTTATGTCAAGTGGCACTGCTATTCCAATTCAAACACTTTGTGATTATTTATTATATTCATTACATTTTTATTTATTGTATTTACATCTTGAATGATGTACTTGAATTATATGAAATCATTATGGACATTCATGCTTGCTGATATGTATTTTTCTGTCCTACAAGCTGGAGGATGCTAAAGATGATTTTTTAATGCAAACAGAAAACGTTAGAAAATGTGTTTGTTTTCTTTTTCCCCATAGCTTTGTTTTTGTGAGTAAAAGCAACAAAATCAATAATTGCATAGAATAGTTGGCACTTGGCGTGCACATACAGTACCTCCACCAAGGCCGTCCAACCCAATAGTAACCCAACTATGACTTATTTCCCAAATGACCAGTGACCCTAACACACACATAACCTCACACACATAAGAAGGAGCCAGGCTCACTCAGTTTTGGCATTCAACTATTGAAAGGGGTTTAATGAATAGGAAATAAAGGTCATGGCTCAAAACATTTTTTTTATTTTGGCCATCATCACGCAAAACAATCACCAAATGTAGATGTATTTTTCCCTGGATCACGGCTGTAACATTTGAAAATATTGTAATGTATTGTAATTTCCCGTGCTTTTAATGTGAAAGGCTCCAAAAATTCGTCAGCGGTTCCGATTCTATTTCCGGGGGTCACGAGTTGTTTTGCTTTGTTCGTATTTATTTATGCTGTGTAGGTTTGTATCCAGTCTTTGCTTGGCTCTAAAATTCAAGTTTGTGGTCAGCTGAAAGTTGAAACCTTTGGCTGACACAGCAATGTCGTAACGCGTTGGTTGGACGAGTGGAAGATTTGAAGTCAAAGTGATACGCAGTTAGCTGATGTAGCTAAGGTTAGCTATCCCCAGTACTGCAGCCATAAACTTCAATACAGCTCTCAGGTACTCCAATACAGTACATGCTCGGTAAATACTTACTAGTAAATATTTGTTTATATCCAACTAGCATGTATGGTTTGATATGTAATAGGGTTTCATTTGGAATGAATATTGGAGAAACAGGCATCAATGTTGTTAAACCAGAATACCACCATATAATGTTAATAGTAATGCAAACTTAGGTGTTTAGAGTCACTTTGTGAATTACCAAAGCACACTGCTGTCCTGTGTGACGTGTGGAGCATCTTTTCAACTGGACTTCTGGAATATTGATTGTAAAAACTAAATAATTAAAATAGTTATGTGTCAATGTAAAAGTTCTATTATGGATGCAACTTGCGAGTATTGTTATTACTAAGCAGTATGTTAAAAGTTTCTGTAATGTAATAGTCTGGTGATTTTAGAAAATTTCAGGTCACTCACGTTGATGCAGTGTTCTGGAGATTTTTTTCTGTTCACTTACTATATTTGCAGGCTTTGATTAGACTTATGTGGAACCCTGTGTTATTACTTAAAGGTCCAAAGATATCATGTATTCAGCACCATAATAAAAGCTAGTTGTATGGTTTGCATTCCCAAAAAGAAATGTCTTGGGCAATAATGCAAAATCAAATTATCAATTTTTTTTGGGGATCTGTTTTTCATTACAAAGATTTTAGTGTATATCTCCATAACATTAACAGCTAATTTATGTTATAAATACAGACATTTCAGAGGGAAGCGTCATGAGGTGAACATAGTTGCGTCTTACTAATTATATCTCCATGTAGCTTTACTTTTAGAAGCTTTTCAAGATGTTCAACAGAGTGATTCAAAAGGATCCAAACAGAAAAACATTGCCATCATCTTTGCTTATAAATCACCTGAAAATCTTAAGATTTTGTACAATCGCTGAATTTACTTTAATCTGTCCCAAGAACATGGTGACAGATATTGAAAACACTTGTGACACGTGCCTGTCACAAGTTCTCCAATGTGATGTTTTCAAATTTCCCCAATATGACTTGACAATAGTTAAAAAAGCATGTGATTGTCAATGTACACGTAAAAGTTAAACAAATTAAAGTAGTCCCCAAACATTTGTGGATTTATAATCAGCAAAAAGGGATTCATTATTGTAATTGTTGTTTATTGTTTTTCTAATAGTTTTTGATTAATTTTGTTTATACAGACTAATAAAATTAATCTTCACTTACACATTTCATTGCTCAATGTAATTGGAGATTGGTGACTATTTCTAGTATATCATTACTGATTGCAGTACTAGTTGTCTAGTTTGTACACAAAATTCTTTTAAAATATTGATTATATTCTTATATCTTTATTACATTTCATTTCAGCATGTCTAAACTCGAGTGTCTGAATGCCCGCGTGGCAAAGCTCCTGACCGCAGCAGTACAGGAGGTGCTGGAGGTGGTGACGGAGACCGTGTCAGAGTACCGGGAAAATGCTGCCAGAACACAGAGGGAGAATGAGAGTCTGAAAAGGAGACTGCAGGAGCTCCAGGACAACATTACGAGAGAGAGCACACGTGGGTACAACTTTGGTCAACACCAGTTGAGCTAACACGGCTTATTGAATTGCTGCATTAAGTTGAGTGAATTTCAGTGTAAACATTTAGATACAGACTTCTGATGATGCAGCTAAAACATGTCAAAAGATTGTAGATTATCAAATAGAATATCAAATCATAGCACGTATCGCATCGGCAACCAAATCTCATACCATGAGGTCTCTGGTAAGTTCCACGGCTAATAATTATCCATCCATCGCTCGTCCATCCATTATCTACACAGCTTATTCAAGTCAGGTTTGCAGTGCACATGACTAAAATATAACACTCCCTTTCTTTGATCTTCACAGCCTCTCAAAGTCAAAGTGCTCTCTTGCTCGAAGAAATAGAAGAAACAGAGAAACCTGAGCAGGATTTTAATGTCCTTCTAAGTCTGAACTGTGAACTTGCACGCGCAGAACAAAATCTAACAAGGAACCACAAACATGACCATTATGTGAAGCAAGAATCCAAAGAAAAGGAATGCAGCAGTAACACTGAATCACAATCTGAGTACAGTTTGGCACAAACGTCACTAGAACGCTCCAAAGTGCAATCAGAGGAGGTAGCATTTATTACTGAAGACGTATTGACTGTTCACACGCCGTGCGGTCTAAGTACGGGCATCAGTGCTGACTCACCAGATGATGCTGGCACTTCTCACTCTGACACTGCACTTGGGATAGACTCATCTGTCATCAAAAGTGAACCTGAGCCAGTGGACTGTGCCACATTAGAACCACGACCTGCTCAAGAACTTTATAGTGGCTGTGTGGATTTAAGTTGCAATTCATCTCGTCAAAATTCTGCTGAGAACCAGAGGCCACAGGATAGCACTGGGCCATACGGAATAGTCTTTGTTCATTCATCTAATGCACTAACAAGGAGGTACGGGTTTGCCAAACCCAACAGGGCTGCCTTTGATGGGAGAAAAAACAGGAGGGAGCACTTCAGGAGAGATGACCAACACGTATGTTTTGTGTGTGGAAAGACATTCAGCAGAGTCGGAAACCTTAGGATCCACCAGCGTTGTCACACAGGGGAAAAACCCTACGGCTGCATGCAGTGTGGGAGGCGCTTCAGTCAGGCGGGAGATCTGAACAAACACAAAAGGGTTCACACAGGCGAAAAGCCCTACTACTGCAACCAGTGCGGAAAGAGCTTCAGTCGTGGGGAGAACTTGAAAAGACACCAGAAGATCCACATCGGAGAGAGACTGCAGTTACAGCAAGTATAAGTAATGAACTGCAACGACTCTCGCGTAAGCGATTATTATACATTTGGTGCATTTCAGCACCAAATCGGCACATGAAAGTATTAATTTGATCTGTGAAGAATGACAAGCTGTACGATATATACAGAATAAGATATGAAATGCAGAACTGATCAAAATCTCTTCTTGTTACTGAATTTTTACAAGCACTTCCTCGCAGTTTGTAGCTAGTTGTGGGTTTGTCATGATAGTCCCTCTGCTTGTGATGAAACAGGACTGCTGTCAGTAATCACATACCAAAGAGGATACTAGTGCTTAAGATCGAGATGCACTATCAGCACTAAACAGAGTACTGGATTCATTTTTACAATGGTGGAATTGAAAAGCGTGTCACTTAACAGAACACTCAAATAGAAAAGGATCATTTCAATGATCTGAAGTTAGGTGTGTGTAGTAACCTTAGAGTGATAATGCTACAACTTTGCAAAGTGTAATGATTTTGCAAATGATTACAGCTAAAGATCACTGACATTGTTTCAGGAAAGTGGGGGCATTTTTGAGATATTTGACATTCCCTTTTCCAGGCCATTGCAGACCAGTAACCGGCATAAAGACAAAGCAATATTCACAGGACACATTGTAAAGCCTCTGTAAGCTACTCTGCGTGAAGTTAAAAGTAAAGGTACATACAAATGTGTTCACCATTGGTTTTTCCTTTGTCATTGCACCGTCACACGTCTGTATTCTTGACCTGAAGTAGCTGACAGAATGTTGTGAAGATGTAAATGCGGTGTGTTGTAAGGAAAAATAATACCTTAAGCTAGGTTTAGCTGTAATTTTTGCATGCGTAACATCCATGCATGGGGTAAACCAAAGCTATTCACAAGTCCTCGGACCTGTCAAATTTTGCCGAAGATGTTCCATCTTAACAAAATCAATAAGAGACCTAGCGCTGAAGTAATCTATCCACAAATCATGAAATTTTGCAAACCACCTCAAAAGTTGAATCAAAGGGAGGCCGGAAAACTCCAAGTCATTGTCACCCCCTTACTTACTGGTGTTGTCCACTAGACACAGAACAACATGAACATCCCATTGCAGTAGTGTTTCAGTCCACTTGATGAATGTACTGTATGTCCGATATTTCTCCTTTTAGCTTTGTTGCCATTTCATTGCTGGATGGGTAGTGGACTCAGGGGCATTGACGTTTGATAGCTTTTAGCTTTATATGTGATGGGGAGAACTGTAAGACTCAAACCACTGCATGTGCTGGATGGATAACTAAGGCTAAAGTGTTCAAATTCGTAAAATGTGCACAGATCTTACATCTACAGTAGGTGACCCTTGCACATTACCATTTGATTATATGTTAATATAAAATTGAAAATGTTAGAAGTTTGCTTGTTTTGCACCTGAAAGAATCCTATATATTATTTCAGACGAACTTGGAGGGAAGATATTTGCATGGGCATCAGGAGAACGATATTGATAGAACACGTCGAGCAGCTGGTCAACTGTGAATGCGATGAAGTTATAGCCAGTGAATCAAAGCATGTCTGACACTTGACCTGTGTTTTACGATGTAATTTTTTTTTTTTTGGTATTGTACAGAATGTTTTATCTTCTTTTAAATCCAGAATGCTATAGTGAATGTTTGAGCCTCTGTTTTTAACCTAGGCATGGTTTTCATTAAAATTGGACTGATTTAACAAATGGCTTACTTTATGCTTTATTGAGGAACCAACACACACATTGCATTCATGTAGCGGTCTGCCAAAAACTGCCTGTTACCTTATTTTGCCTCTGTTTAATTTCACTAGAGAATTACTGATTATTGTATTAGAACAGCAGATTCACCTCCATTATGACCATAAATAGTATGAATTTGAAAACCTCTGCACAATAAATTCAAATCAGATTCGGGGAATATGACTTTGGGACAGTCAGCCTGTATAAGCAATTTTGATTTAGATACTCCAATTTACCTACGCTGCTGTCTTTGGGGATGGGACAAAATTGGAGAATACAGGGGAAGAACATACAACCTCCACACAGAGAGGACCATGGTCCACCCAGCGTTTCAACCCATGACCTGCTGGATGTGAGGCAACAGCGTTAACCACCAATCCATCATGTTTAATGTTTGTCAATTTTATCATTGTAGTGTTTACTCCCTTGTCTATTTTTCTCTTTTTGGCTATAATTTACAAATAAATTGTTGTGTTATTCATGTTATTGTCCTGTTAATTATATCGCTACTTTGTAATTCATTTTTTCCCACATATCATCATCTTCAAAGAGAGCTTTGGGCATTGTATGTGATATTGAGCTGTACGGACAAACTTGACTGAACTGAGTATGGTATAAGAAAATGGTTTTATTTGCCACAAAGTACAAGAAAATCTATTTGGTCATACTACCAATATATATAAT
>OMNV01002151.1:4581-21335 GCA_900303265.1 Brotula barbata
CCCCCCCCCCCGTCCCCCCCCCCCCCCCCCTTCTATTCACATAGCCAGAGGCTTGTAGACAAAAAAGACCTTCGTCTTCATTGCACCAACTAATGGGGTAATAAGGGTGAAACTTCGCCAAATGTGTTTGTTTTTCACACCCTGGCCCTGTTAATTGCTTTCTCTCATTCGTAACAGCACCGTTTGCATAATTATGCCAGTTGACAAACCACTCTTCCCATGCTAATGATGACTAAAGAGCAAAGGCCACAAACCAGGAGTCAACGCGGTAATACTGTAAACGTAGCACAGCCACAGGATGAGGCGTTCTACAAAGCAATGTCTGCAGACATTGCTTTGGTACTGAGAGCATCATTTCTCCAAAATGTGGCAAAAGAAATGAAACCAAATGATGCAGAAATCCCTCAGCAGGTTTCACTTTCACTTAAGAAGATTGCATTGTAGAGCCGCCTCCACCCCACCCCTGTGCAGAGTGGGCTAGCAGGGGGTCTCCACTTTTTCTGCCACTAAAGGGATTAGCTGTATTAAGAACAAAAGCACTGGGGCTGAAGCTTTTTCACCCTCAGCCTTGTTCTTCAGCAGACTGCTAACTACAGCCAACTACCGCTAACTACTGCATGCCTCCTATCAGTTCTCATGAGTCAAGTTTGTTCTGCTTGCAGCGGAGGTCTTTACGGGTCGACTGCATTCCTTGGAAAACAAGATCTTCCCAGGGACAGGAGGCGGGTCAGGTCCAAATTGTATTCTAATCGGGTCAGGTCCCATGATATTTCCCTGGGTCTGTGCGTCAATATGTCTTAAGCAGACTCCCTATCAGCTCTGTCAGGCCGCTGCAGAAGAAAATGTTCGTTCCAAGGTGAGACAGACTCTAAATAGCAGTCATTTTTGTCAGGTCTCTTTTGGTGGAAATCGTTCGCTTATTTAAAAAATCCCCTGACAATCTCTCTCCAAAACTTTGGATTTCTAAAGTCCTCTCAAATTCTATTTAAGCACCTGAAATATTTACACACTGAGCAAAAATGCATTTTTCGGGCAGAATTAGAGCCATTAAGTCTCTTAACTGCATTGATCTAACTTTCCACAACAAACTTTCATTCAATTTTGACACACACATCTGAGACCATTTGATTTATCTGTGACCACGCCTGCTTGCAAGTCTGTTTTGCCTGGTCCTGGCACTGAGAATGCCCCTACCTTTCTTTTCTCACTCTGTCACATCTGCGGGGCTCTGAAACAAGAGAGAAGGTCGGATGGCAAAAAGGGGAAGTGTCAAAGAAGCGGAAGAAGAGTGTGAGTTCAAGACTCTGTGGGCAAAGTGTGTTCTTTCATGTTATCTTTTTGGCATCATAATGTTTCTTCACTCCTGTCCCAAAATTGACCTGTACCCCATGTAACCCTCAGCAGCAAGAAATCAACAAATGATACCCAATTATTTGTGAAAATCCTTTGGCCACTTGCATTGACCGCCCTTGGCACAACTGCAAGAGCTTTTAGAATCAACAATGCATCCCACTGCAACAGCCCAAACCTTACTAGTAAAACGACACCCTCTGAAACTGTGATCAAATAATTACCACACTCAAACTTCCAAGGAGGAATTCCACTGCAAGCCTTGGGTAAAAGGTGAGGAGTGAGGGGGGAAAACAGTCATCTGTTGTTTATAACTGCTTATCCCTGTCTGAGTGGTGGTGGGGTTGGATCGTATCCAAACCTCATTGGATAAGAGGCAGGATACACCCAGGACAGGTCATCAGTCCATCACAGAGAAAGACAATCATCCATCACACTCCCATTCACACCTATGGCCAATTTCACCTAATTTGCAAGTGGAGGAAAGAGCCACAACTGGAGGAAACCTGCGCAGACACAGGCATTACATGCAAGCTCCATGCAGCAAGAGCTGGATGTGAATCCAGGTTCTAACTGTGCTAACAGCCAAGCTACCGTGTCTTTGGGGCAAAACAGACGTCCAGCATCTTCTATAATCTAAACTCACGCCAGAGAGCCCCATTAAACAGCACAAAAGTCAGTTACTGCGCTGACTTTATGGTTGCCAGATGGCATTCGAGGGGGCTGGGCTGCCTGTGAACTAGCCTCCACCCCTGTAAAAGAGTGACCAGTTGACCTGAAGCAATATAAAGCTGGCGTCTAAAGGCTGAAACATTGCACAGTGCGTAACAGCGTCAAAGCACGCTGTCGGTTAGACAACTCTGCACTAATTACCATGCACCTCCTCAGAGTCTCAACTCTGTGACATGAGCTCCTCTAGTGACACTCATATCTTTTCAGCTTCAAACAGCCCAAACCCCGCAGGACTAAAATGTGGCTCTAAAAGTTTGTAATTGCTTTATTGGTGAACAACAGCCATTTTAAGTGGTAATCCTCATTCAAAAATATGGCCTGCATGGTCTCTTATGAACACAAAAATTGAACACAAATGGAATCCACATTATATCAATTTCTCCACAAATGAGGAAACTACAATGTTCTTATCGCGACCATTCAAGCCTTCAGCAGTCGAGACAGATTTTGGGTGGAGTATCACTTAAGGAAATGAGTCTGTAATCATGTAATGACAGGCTGCACGCTGTCTGGATTACTTAACCTGCATCTTTAGCAGCTCTCATGGTGCAAACAGATAAAGGAATATATTCAACACCGAGACCTACCCCACAGTGCTGACCTCTGTGTGTTTCTGAAACTTTGTGACCCTTTGTGACCTCGCTGCCAAACAGCCGCCTCTTGACTGGCTTTACGGTCTGGTCCACTGTAAAAATAGGGGGGAGGAGGTGGTGCTGGGAGGCGATTTCGTCTGGCCTTTACAAATGCATGCTCAGTCTGCAAACACTATCTTGAGAAGTCATCAAGGGAGGGACACTTAAGGGCTTAATGGCACCAAATGTCCTTTAATGACCTGAGTCACAGTCTTCCTTTACGCCCGTTGGTTTTAATGGTCAGAGAGCCCGGACACGGAGAGGTCACAGCAGGGTCAGGTTGAATAACAGAGACTCTTGAGTTCATACAAAAGCAAAAGCAATGCTCCAACTCACTTTGGAAGGAGGCAGAAACTGAGGATGTTAGAAAGAGGCTTTTGTGGCTTTTGAAGGAGGTATTTATTCTACAAGAACAGGTCAAAATATTCAAGACCACGTGAACGGGAGCATGAGCTGAAGTGCAGGAGAAATGGAGGTGGAGGAGGGGGAACACAATGGAAAAAAAAAACTTAAATAGCACTGACCACAACAGAAATTGAAACTGAACCCAAGACAAGTCTATATTCATGAGAGTATGTTAAGGTTTGTGTCGTCACTCTCCCTTGTCCATCCTGTTCTCATCATTTCCCTCCCCCCCCTCACACATCTGGAAAGCAGGACTGCTGAATTTACACACACACACACACACACACACACACACACACACACACACACAGATGCACACACACACGTCATATACATGGCTGTGCTTGATGTGAAGCATATGAGCAGAGAAAGGAACATTGGAGGAGAGGGGGGCGTTGTCACCAGAACACACAAGTTATCTGCCAGAACTCGACTAACCTCATTTTTTCCAAGACTTTTTTCTGAATCGTACAAGTCTCCTGCTGCTTGGAGATGAACGGAAAGCAGAAATGTCTTCCCTGCCCATCACCATGCAACGGCGATATCAAAACCAGCCGCCAGCCTTTCTCTTCCTGAACTACAAACCTTATTTCATTTTGCATCGCATTTCCAAATCAATCGACTGCCATTTTTCTCAGGCACGGCCATTGTTTCAGAGCCTCATGCTGCTACCAATTTCACCACGCACTGTTAGAAAGACAACATAACATTCAAATAAAAGAAAACAGTTCTTTCCATTAAATGCCCCATACAATGGCTTAGTCACAGCATTGAGCAAGTAACAGCTTTGAGAACAGGGACTTGCTGGCTCCAAGTGTGGAACTTTGGACCAGAGTTATTTTGCACTCCTCCCTCTAGCAAAACACTGTAGAGGCGGGTGGATGAAGAACTTCGCTTGGCTCAGACAGGCTGCTGTGTTGCCTGCATTTCACTGGCTAACTCTTTCCATGGCTGCACTGAGATCTGGGCCAACCGCCCCCCCCTCCACTCCCATGCTCCTCTGTGGTTCAGCTCTGTGCTGTTTGGTTGTGAGCCACCAGCAACACCACCTCCTGGAATGAAAATGGCGGCCATGGAGGAAAATAACACAACCGAGGTTTGCGGGGGAAACAATGACGGAGACGTGAAGGTGAGTGCTGCACCTGAGTCGTGTTGATTTCTCTGTATTATTGAGAGCTAAATGCACACGTCTTTCACGCTAGTATCTGTTATGTGTGGTTGGTATTGTTGCATTAGAAAACGTAGCGAGTGGTTGATTTCTCACCGACAAACAGTTATGCAACATCAGATGGAGAGGAAAAACTCCACTTCCACTTCTGACATATTGTCTAAGCTTCATCTCACATTTTCCTCTTCATCTTTCTTTTACTCTCAGCACCATTACGCCATATTCACGCAACCTGTCACCAGCCGGAAAAACCAACACAATGTGATAAGCACTCTTCTGTATATCATACATGAGCATAAGCTGTGCATCCAAACAAGAGGTAAGTCAATGCCCCCTCTCGCATACCAGAAAAACAGTGAGCAAAACAAGAGTCAGATTAAAGTAGCGAGCAGGGCGAGGTGGTTCTGGAAATGAATTGTTCACAGTTGCTTTATAAGCCCTTCCGTGCCGAGGGGCGATTACCTAGTTTGCAGTGCTGGTAATCTGAAAAGCAGCTTGCAGAGTTTTTAAAGGCACAGGGGTGGCAGTCTGTCCTCTCTCTCCCTGAGAGGCACTAAAGGCTGCTAAAGACGACCAAACACTTCCACAGATCAATATGAGTGCAAGATGCTTTATGAAGTGAGTCGAAAGAATGCCTTATAATTACTGGCACAAAGGCATCAGCTCAGCAGACTTTACTGCGTAACATGACTGTCAAAAGATATAGCACTGAAAATATTAATCAAGGGATTATTAACTTATTAGATTTTGTGACAATGTCTGACATGACCATAAATCTTTGCTTCTAAGTGGATCCAGCATGTAATACAACACTAATTTATTGTAACATAAATGTAAGCAAAATCAGTTCAGCTCAACGGACATGATGGCTGACTTCGATTGAAACAATTTTTGGAGAGAGGAGGAAATCTTCCTCACGATAAACATCTTGGAAGAACATCTTGGTTATCATGAAATATTTAGATGGCCGCAAAGCCTGAAATGTTAAGAATACTGATGCAAAGTGATATGCGTAGAGCATTTCAGGGTCTTATTACATGCATGCAGTGGGTGAGCCGGTTTGAATGGATATGCTTGAAATCTGACATGTAAACATGTAAAGGGAACTAATTGAAGACAGCTCACGAAACATCTTGGTTCGGTCAAATGCCAGAGCTGATCTTAGCCGGACGCCTTTGCGTATATAACTCAGGGACTTATTCCAGTCTTATTTCATTTGGAGCCACAGGTTGCGCTAACAGCTTGTCATTGCTGTTGGAGGCACCATCATGCACCACTGCACAATGCAAATACACAGTCTGAGAGAACAAGACGCAGTGTTTCACACATGCAAACCAGCTAATGAATCTCTTCATTTGAGCAAAATCAAAACTACTCCAAATGAGTTGTCTCTCGTGAAAACCAAAGAATTCTAAAGTATACGTTGACTGTAATATATGCTTTCACAACCTTTACATAAACCTCCTAATAATGGCACCGCTCAGCACCTTTCTGTGTCCAAGCCAAATGAACAAAGGACAGAAAAAATACGGACAGAGACAGACAGAGAAAGCGAGTGAGAGAGAGAGAAATAAGGGATTAGAGGGAGGGATAGAGGCCGAGGCCCACGTCTGGGTAATTGGGGATGACAGGCCTTGGATCATCCCTCTCAACAACAGGATGGAGGGAAAAGAGAGGGAAGAAGGGGGCTTAGGTCCTGCGAGCGAGGGTTGTCCGAACCCTATGGTATTT
Source organism: Brotula barbata (assembly GCA_900303265.1). Classification (NCBI taxonomy): domain Eukaryota; kingdom Metazoa; phylum Chordata; class Actinopteri; order Ophidiiformes; family Ophidiidae; genus Brotula; species Brotula barbata. The sequence continues at coordinate 10,600 of OMNV01002151.1, forward strand.
GTAATGAGGCACAACATAAAGGCAGCTCGGAGTCGCCGTGTTTAAAAGGCCATACCGCAGACTGTAGGAACCTGAAACGTTGCCATCATGTAAAAGCTAAGGAAAAGAGGTTTGTGTGCGTGCGCGCGTGCATGCGTGTATGCGTGTGTCAGCAAGGCTGGGGTTACAATCTAGCGCGCTGGAAACCTAGTATGTGACTAAATGGACAACAGCTTCGTTTACATCTCCAGGTTTCATCATCATGCCACTCCTATCATCCTGCAAAGTGTGTGTGTGTGTGCACGCACACTTGAAATCTACTCCTGCTGCAAGCTGTGCGCCCACACACACTTAAACTGGCTTTCCACCTACTTTGGTGAAACGTAATTCGGGACAAAGAATTCACGCCCTCTGCTTCATGTCTAGCAACACAAGCTCAGGTTAAAGTGTCACCTCAGTGATCATAGATTTGCAGTCCAGTCCAACACACTTTGCAGTAAACACTGGTTTGTGTGCACATTTAGAGGCCTTTCACACTGTGGCAACTTTTTTTGAGGCCTTTTCAGAAATAACAAAGCGTTTTGGCAGCCATACTACAGATTATGCTTTGCTTTGACCAAAATAATCAAAGCATCTCAGAGAGTATTTGAAGTAAGTGGATCACCGAGGAACATATTCTCCATGGTTTGGTCGGTGACGTCCAACAACAGCACGGTCTGTCAGTGTGAGGTATTGCCAGAGGAAAGAGGTGTATTGTGGAAAGGATACAGCTGTACTATAGACTTCATTTACATTTGTTTGTGTTTCGATAAATGAAACAGGAACATCATTTCCAGTTAAATCTCCAAATCTGAATGAGATGTTTGCATGAGCGGAGTTCAGATTTATAAACCTGTTGAAATGTAGGATACTCAAGCATATACATTGAAATTGACGTCTTGTATTCCTCGGCCTGTATTGAATTTGAAGGTGTCTGCATTTCTGTGTTTGCACCCATCTAAATAATTCATATACATATATATCTTATAGATTCTTTATCATGACGGGGTTTCCTCTCTACAAAAGTGCAGCATCTTTCTATTGGATAAGATAATTATGTGTTTACAAGCACATTGCACCCAGAATAATCCAAACAATATTAGCCTGGGCCTCCTCTTTTAGCTGGACTAAGCTTAGCCTGATTAAAGCCCGTGTCAGGCTATTGCCTGCGTTTACATGAGCATATCTTAGTTGGACTAATGGTCTTAAACAGACTGTTATCGCACGTGTGCCCGAAAACATAGTTAGTGCTACTCTCATTTAATCTGGTATAGCGCTACAGTGAAAACATTCCATTGAGTTCTACTGAGGTAAGCATGCTGGTTATCTATGTGAGTGTGTGACAAAAGAGTGTGTTTCAGTAAAATGTGCAGCATGGGCAGAGAGGCAGACTGTAAGAGGGAAAGAGAGGAAGAGAATGAATGATGGAGAGAAAAAAGAGCCAGCTAGCGAGAGAGGGACGGGAGATGTATAAATGGATGGATGGATGATGGAAAAGAGGAGGACAAGAGACAGAGAGACACACACTCTGGCCAGGCACGCAATGCTTGGATGGAATCAGGTCAGTCCAGGCCCACATGAGGCCTCCCTCACACACATACACATGCATAAACACAAACACACACTCTCTTTCAACAACAAGGGGTCCACAAAGCAGCAGGACATCTTTCTCAACCCATGTGCTACGTTATTTAAAGGGGAAATCACAGATTGTTAATATAAAAAACAACAACAGTATTTTCCATTTTTCCAAGCCATTCCCTCAGATGATGTGTTTTGACCATTGTGTTCCTCTGTAGATCTTCTATTGACACCAGTGTTTCCCCTATAATTGTAGTTTCCTGTCATAGGGGAAACAAGGAAATAAATAACCAAAATTTCCGCACGGGCACCACCTTCAACATTTTCTAGGTGAAACGTTGCACACCAACACTAATATCCTGTGTGCAATGAGCTCTGTAGACTTCCACTATTCTGTGTCTCTGAGTTTAGACATTAGCACTCACATGCACAAGCATTGTGTAATAAATGTATAAACTAAATTAAATTGCGATTGGTGGCATGGGGTGAGGTGTTACAAGTAGGAACCTGGTTTGCTAACCCCCGATATACAAGATTATAATGAGAGATGTTAATAATGACTTGAGATTTGACTGCTGCGGTTATGACACCGGAACATGCAAAAAACTAAAACAAAAAATGGTAAAAATAGAAATTGTTTAAAAGTTAAACTAAACATGACTAAACTTTCATTTATTGTTTGAAAACAAGAATAATGAATAAACGCTATATAGGAACAGAATTGTAGGCACCATTGTTGGCATTAAAAAATTAAATGACAAAAAGAACTTTGTATTTGTGTTAAATGTAGTGTTAAATCACCCACAGTCTCCACAGTTTAAGGTTGTTTCCTCCCTCTGTACTCAATGTACAGAGTTAAAGCACAACAAATTCCGGGAAGCAGTCTGGGATTAAGGTGAGGAAATGTGACACTTTGAGCGTGCGGCTAAAAGTAGATGACGCTGTGCTTACACACATACACACACGCACATACTGTATATAAAGACCTACTACTACTCCAAACTAGGGCTGGGTCATATCATAACGTCCACAATAATACGGGTGTCTTTTCATAAAAATCTGTCAAATCATGAGAGTGACAATCTTGCAGTGTGATGATGTGATGACTTCAGGCAAGTAGAACGCAAAACAAACACGGCCCAAAGTTGAAGCAGCGCCTCTGCCTTCCCAACAAACTCGTTTCACCACTAACAGCGGAGTGCAAGAAGTTGCACGAAGAGAGCGTAGCCGAGGATCAAACAGCACGGTTCCAAAAAAAGCAAACAAGTAACGTTATCGACAACTCAGCGGAATGATAGAAACAGCAAACGATGGAATGACATTACTGAGGCCGTTACATTTTGTTAGCTAAGGATACGATGTCAGTCCAAATGGCGCAAAGGGAGCGCTTTGAGTGACTTATTAAAAAGCCCACAGTGGGGCAAACATTAAAGCCAAAACGGCTGAATAACGGGACCAGACTGTCGTACTTTGGCCATCGTCTGTATATTGCCATTACTAAGTTTCCTTAACCTATTTTTTTTAAGAATCATCCAAACACCTTGACCTAATTCTCTGTTAACTCGCTCTTTTAGCAGTGTAATCTAAAATAAATATGGGCATGCTGCACGTATGTATCGGTTAGAATCTCATTAAGTCAATATTTCAGCCAATGTTTGTGTTCCAATTCTTTGTTGAGGAAAAGATGTATACTTTCTCCGTGACAAAAACAATGTATGTAATTGTGGTATACAGTAGTGACATTGGATTTATTTGCTTTATCTGAAGAACTGCCTCCAAAATGAGACCATTCTCATCATTTTCTGTGCAGCACTTCTTTTGTTCTACCCTGGAGAAGATAACGAGTGCTCCCCATGGGCTCTGTGCGGTGCTGTCATACTGAAGGCAAGCTGTTCATGTGCATAAAAGCAGCAGAGACTTGAGTCTAACTATTCTGAACAGCAGAGTTAGTTCAAAATGATCTACAACGTGTTGAATGATAATCATTGAACATCGTACGCCACTTGGATCGCCATAAAAACACGACACGATATTTATCGTCATATAGTGATAATTATCATGATATTATTTACAGTTATATCACCAAACCCTACCCCAAACAAGCTCCGTGTGTGAAAGCGGATCCCGACTTGTACCTTGTGGCCCTCCACACTTAACTTGAGGATGGGTTAATTGCTGGCCTCACTGCTCTCAGTTCCCCTGATAAGAACGTGTCATGTTGACCACTAACCTAACCAGCTAGTGCTTTAATTAAAACCACCTTCAGGAACTGACTCTCCCGCCTTCCTCACCTTGGTCCTCCATCTCACTTTTTGACACAGTTGACCCCAAGCTACCGTCTCACCTTACCGGAAACACAAGCCGGCGGCTGGCAGGGAACCAGAGAGCAGATAGTGGCTGGGGCTAGACTGAGAACATTACACTATGTGTCCCGTTAAAGAGTTTTCAAGAGCGTTCGTTTGCAAATTAACTGTATAGATAATTGTTAAATACTCTATCCACCAGTGAATATATATTGGTCATCATATTTTAATTATTAAAGTTTCCTATTTTGCCAAATTTGTGTGCCCTTTTTTTTTATGCAAAAAATAAAATAACTTTGCAGATATTAGCATTGTACAATATTGGACAAAAGATGTGCAAAAGATTGTGATTTTGAGTAAACATTTTACAGTGTGACATCAGAGTGACATGATATGTTGGTGATATTCTGGGTCAAACTGAAATCACAATATTTGCCATAATAATTACAATTTGATATTTTGGCAGAAATGTGCTGCTCTAATGGAAATCAGTCTTCACCCATTCCAATTTAATCCAAGAAAACTGCATAGCAACTGCATTACCATGCCAATCGCAGCAGCAGCAGCAGCAGTATAGGGGATAATGTGGGAGCAATGCATTGTGTGGAGGCAGTGCATTAGCCTTGCAAGTGTGCTGGCACACACACGCAATCACACTCACACTAGTCTAATGCCTCTCTGACTTCAATGCTGCAGCATGAAAAAGAGTGTACACACCCCCCCTCAGACTGCCCTGCCTTAATGCTTTACCCACCCAGGGAGGGAGGGGAGGAATCACTGAGAGAGAGAGAGAGAGAGAGAGAGAGAGAGAATGCAGCCTCTGTCTGGCACCTTAAAAGACAGATAAAAGTAAATCCATTATTGCTTTTCCCTCCTTCACTCTACGCCAAAGAGGTGTCTGACTGTCTGCTGCCGTTCGTCAAACCAACACAGTGAAACAGAAAAACATATACATTAGTACACAAGAGGAAATGAAGCGAGAAAATGAATGATAATAAAGAAGGCAGGACCGAGGAAAGAACAAAAGAAAGAATGAACTGTAATATCTGAATCTGTAAAGGATTTTGCACCTCCAGCTGTCAGACATCTGCAACACAATCACAAAGAAATGCAATACACTTCTGAAAAGTAGTGGTAACAAGTACTGCAAAACTTTACTCAAGTAAAGCACAGTTCAGCATGCATCCAACAATTCAGGTTTAATCACTGGAGCATGTGTGTGTGTGTATGGATGAGTGTATATCACTCCATGTGTGTAACACAGGCAGGGAAAGTTCAGAGAAATGTTGCAGGCAGAATTCCCAAGAGGCTGCACTGCTTGGCTCTGTTATCAAGGACAGAAAAAAAACATTCATCCTGCTGCTGACTGTGTTTTTACTATCACAGAGGGCTGCTGAGGCTTCAAGACAAGGCTCAAAGTTCATTAGCACTATTGTATGGAAATACACACACACACACACACACAAACACCCAGCAAATAGTCCCCAGTCTAAGATGGACTAACAGAGAGCTGCCAGACTGGAGATTGTGTCTGGCTTTTTGTTTATGGCCGTCAGATGTTCAGAGTCACTGTCCCAATTTGTCATCATCTTGTTTACAGCTTTACGGAGCACATTTACCTGGAGACAATAAGTGATTTTGGACTTTACCTGCCCCCTCATATTGGAAAGCAAACTAATTCAGTCAGATTTACTGATCAAAGAGCACCTGATACCATTTAAAATCCAATGTACATGCACATTTTAATCTAAGACAGGCCCCATTAAAAGCATGAAGCGCAGAGGAAATGGGGAATATATTGGTTGTGGAGCACGTTTTATAATAAAATTCTTATTAGAGCAGAATCACGGGGCATTTAATCTTGGCACTCACCTAATATGAGTGGGGTTTTTGTGAGGAACAAAGCATTCACTTGGTTTTAAATGCTTGCAAGGAGGTACATGAGCATTTTCACAGCTATCGTGGCTCACCACATGAGGAAGACGTATGAAAGGAAACAGACCACGTGGGGCCTTTCAGTGGAAATGGAAAACTTCCTTCCTCTGTTTTTCTCTGGCTTATTCACCAGGCTTTATTTGTGACCTCCAATTCTGGCAGCTTCTACACTCAGACTACGTTGAGGACTGCAAGCAGGCAGGCCACGCTGGCCAGGAAGCTGCTGTTGGTTTTGTTTCTGAGGTGTTTTTCTGGCTGGTAGGGGTATATCTTTGTGAAAGGAGAACACACATAGAGGGCTTTTGGTTCAGACAGGGTGCTGGGCAGCCTCAAAACCAAACCAGCACATACTTGCACTTTCCATTTCGGAGCCGGACATTTTGTTCCACTGCTGAACTATTTGGGAGGCCGAGTGATTGAAGGGAAGAAAGCAAAGAAGGGGTTAGAGGTTTTTTTTGGGGAAGGGTCATATGGTTTCCAGTGGTGAAGCAAGTGTATGACAGATAAGGGTTTTGGAAACTGATTATGATACTGTTGACCAAGGCTTTAAACGTTATGATGATATTAAATACTGTATCTTCCAATTTCACTAATTCAATGTAACAACTTCTTCAAAAATATAACATTTGTCAGGGAGGAAACCCTCTGAAACAGGTTTTATACAAGTTTAAACCCAAGATAATATCAATAATGACAATCTATTATCTATAGTCCTATTTGATCTACAGGAAACCTGACACTTTGAAGGAACAATAACAAAAAAAAGATACTGTGTTAAACATGTGTGGCCTAAATTAGTGCAGGGCTGGAAGCTTCCATCAAAATTCTGGAAAACTTGTCAACAACATATGCAGACTCGGCACACTGCTCAAACATGGCAACCCCGATATGAGGACACAACCTTTGAAATAATGCTCGCAGTCACCACACACAATAGTTGGTGAAATATTGCCGACACAGTGCTGTAAACACCAGCCAGACAGCTTTGCATTGTCAAAAGGTGCTTCACAATTGTTGACAAAGTTAGACTGGCTCGTCTGATTCCCTTGTTTTTCTTATTATGCTAAGCTAAACACAAGCTGGACCCTTTCTCTGTGCTGGATGCATGCACATGAGACGGATGCGACAGGACAGGGGAACATTTGCCATTTGAGACTGCTGTGTAAGGAGAGTGAAAACAAGATGCCTTCAACCACTGATGGCTGGGCGGAGGCGCCACAGGAAGCTGGTGTGGTGTTGCGTGGAAACCAGAAGTCTAAGCTGCTGCCTGCCACAGCTCTGTGGTGGAGGCTGAGACTGACAGTCTGCAGGTCTGTTGTAGCTGACAGACGGCACATTGCGTACCCTGACCCGCACAAAGAAAAAGGAAGCACCACTGCGTGCACACACACATGCACAGACGCGCACACATGCACGCACAGGAATATATATGTATATATACTGTATATATATAAACACATTTGCACACACGCACTTGAGTGTATAAACCAAAAAAACCCAAAAACTTTCAACTTGCAGACCCCCAAGAGTCGAGATAATATTCAAGAATAATAATTCAAATGTTTAAATGTAGCAATTTATGTATGTGATGTGGAGGGAATTCTGGAGCCTGGGAGCAGGACAGCTAAAATCCCAAGGCCCTGTAGTGCTGAGGCAGGGGGTGGAATAGTGAGGAGAGGAGCTGTGAAGGAGAACCAGGGACCGGTATTGGGTGTAGGCCTGCGGGTCAGCAAGGTAAGCTGGGGTCAAGTTCTGGAGGGCTTTAAAAGTCAGCAACAGGATTTCTTTGGTATTTTGAAGTTGATCCTGCACAGGACAAGAAGCCGATGAAGGTGGACATAATTTAATGTGTTCAATGATGTTAGTGCAGGTGAAAATTTGCTCAGAGTTCTGAATGACTTGAAGACTGTGGACAGGTTTATCAAAGATGCTGGCATTGGAGTAGTCAATTCAAGAAGTGACCAAGGCGTGGCCAAGAATTTCAGCGACAGCGTGCTGTCCAATAAGACTACAAGGTTCCTCACTTGGGAGGATAGGGAAACTGAGCCTTGGAGAGCGTAGATTTGGAGCCAGCAGTTGACCAAGAGAGTCTGTACATGTGTGTATACATGGGCCCCATCACCATGTTGGAAGAAATGCATACAATACATAAAATATCAAATGCGGTTTGAGTGTTATGTAGAATGGCCCATCCATGTCCCTCTGGCCATTGTCCACTAACAAATCACCCCACTTAGGTCACATGCTGAGGCAAACACAGACAAGCCAGTGTTTTGGGACCAGGTGGGGCCCAGGAGAGGGGTCAAGTTGGATTGGACCTACATTCTGGCATCAGCAATTTCTTTTCTGATGTTTCTGACAACTTGACGGTGAACTCCAGAGCATGCAAGGACCCTGCACCGGAAAGTGGCTTGATGTTTTTACAGACAAATAAGAGAAAGGTAAAAATGTATGGGTCAAACACGGGTGCAAACATGTTTGCACTCTAACAAAACAAGTACTGAACGAAGAATTCAAATTATTAAAAAGTGACTTCTGCTTCAATTAAAACAGTGGTGAGGAAGGAGAGGTGAGCTTGCAAGCATTAGTGTAGGATGTGAACCGTTTCCTGTCTTCCATCTCATCTCTCTGTCTTTCCCTCTCTCTCTCTCTTTCTTTCTTTCCCAGAGAGGCTGGTTTCTCCTCTAGCTAATGGACACATTAGCCGCTGGCTTGTCCCTGCGCGGCAATTAGGTGGCCATGATTTCATTATGCCATGGGGAGGAGGGGAATGGCTACCTCAGTCATTCGTCTGCCTATCCATATATCAATTCATCCAGCTATCCATTTCTATGATACTGCCTCTTTTTTAATGTTAGAATTAATCACTGATGATAAATTAGCGTAAGGGTTCACTTGATGATTTAACAATCTAAATGAAAACGTTGTTCTATTTTATCTTATTTCTACAGAATTAAATGATAGAAAAATATGTTTGCTGGGATCATCCAGATACTGTTCAGAAATATCTGGAAGCTTTTAAGAGCCCCTCGAAATACCTTAAGTACTACTGGAAACCTCTTATGGAGCTCTGAATCCCCTTTGAGGTCCCGTGGTGCCCCTACATAGAGACTCACAAATCCCCCACAGTTCCCGCATAGACACAGTCTCACGGAACTGGCTCATATGTCCCTTGAATCTTGTCAAAGACCCCCGAGAATGCACTCAGTGGGTCCTTGGATTCACCATATAAGCCCTGGAAATTACTTCAAGGACACATAGAACCCTCTAACCAAGAGGCCTGTGCTACTGTAGGTGAATTCTTATGAACATACAAACTTTACTGATTGCACATTGTAAAAATTAGTAATTTAACACAGCAGCTGAAAGGAAGACATTGACTATGATCTGTACTGTAAAATCACCTTACATTGACGTAGGCTGTTTTATGACAACGCAGCCATTAAGCTTTTTGTCAAATATTATACTTATATAAGCTGTAGCCTACAATCTGTCTTCATTTCAGTGCAGGTGTGTCTGGAAGAGAAAGACTGTCTGTGCATTCTCAGCTGTGTGTGTATGTCTGCTGGGCCTGAGATGTATTGATTGCTGCAGGAAGTGGAATCTGATGTTTCACAGCACTTCCTGAGTTGGATGGCCTCGCCACAGATGATGAAAGCAGCAAGAGGTTGGAGGTGGCTTTGAGCGGGACACAGGGGAAGTTAGAAGTTCAAGAAAACATGAAAGGTCAAGAGGGAAACTGAGCAAAAAACAGAGACATAACACCTCTCTCTGTGTCCTTGGGCCGAGACTAAACACTGCCTCCCATCTCAGCTTCCCCTCATAACAAATGCTAACCTGGTTCTGTGGAAAATCAAGCATGTAAAAAAAAGCCCCAGAGCTCTAATATGTCTCCATCCCAGTGCACAATGTCCAAATTGTGTCAGCTTCAGCATGCCAGCAAGCAGTCTCAAATGCATCTACGAGGATGACAGTGACTGAATCTCATCTCCACTCGCTCGTTTCTATTTTATGTAAGTGAAACATAACCACCTCTAAAGACAAAACTACACATTATTTTGGGTCATTCAGACAAAAACTTCAACATTTACATGAAATTCTAAGTTTATTTCGGTAAGTTCATTAACTTACATACAAATGATGTGAAGTGGCTGAGAAATGTTGAGGAGAAAGGCTGGTGTTATAAGTAAAAATAGCGCCCACAGAAAATTGACATTGTGAGGTGCAAGTTCTTTTTGGGAATCCACAAAATCTATGCATTTAGCTTTTATGAGGTTGTGCAAAACTTCTATATTTGCGCTGTATAAGTCATAGTTATATGAGTTGAAAAGAGCGTACGTTTGGTTACTCCAACCAACCATTATTTTCTATGGGAAAATGCACATAGTTGCGAACTGAAAGTGTGGGACTCATTATTCACATCATGTCACCTAGGGATGACATGAATAAGTCACAAAAACAAACAAACAAAATTAGGTATTCATCCAGCTCAAAACCTAGGATGAAGGCAGGAGCCTGCTGCACACCGTAAAAATGAAAGAGATCTTTGTGATAGTTCCTGCCCAGACCACAAATGCATCAACACACAAACAAAAACAGACGTGCGCATACACATGCAAGTGTCTAGCTTAATCCTCTGCAGAGCCACATAGGCATCCAGTAACCGTCCCTGGAGAGGAGGAGGACGAGATGAGGGGATGGGAGGGGGAGTGGAGCTAGGCTGGCTCCTCCATGGCCTCCTGCTTCCTTTCAGTTTCTGGATGAAGCTGTGTGGCCTCTGGGCCAAGGTTCAGCTACAGCCCTGACCTGTGTGTGCATGTGTGTGTGTGTGTGTGTGCGTGTGTGTGTGTGTGTGTGTGTGTGTGTGTGTGTGTGTGTGTGTGTATGTAAGAGAGAGAG